>SJYQ01004988.1:1056-16091 GCA_006410935.1 Redunca redunca
CTGTTGTGAACACAGAGAAACAGTCACTCAAAATATCAGTATAGATACAGTAGACAATCTTCAAAGAAATTACGACTAAACCGATTACACATCTTTTCATTAGATGGAAACTTCTTTACTCAATCATCCTCAAAATTCACAGTTATCTCCCTCAAAGCACTAAAGCATTGCACATAGCCCTAATCTTGAAAAGAAGGTACACACATACACTCTCATACTGTTAAAAGGCCTTTCCAGTATGCATCTACTATACATAATGCATATACTCTTCAAAATTCAGAACTGATACAATAAAATAGAGAAGAAACTACTAGGTGTTACTTCTTTTTTCCTTTACTAGTTTAAATTTTTAAAATAATTTTGACTTCTCAACCAAAAAAAAAAAATTGGAATTTACAACACAAGACCCATGATAGGATGTTTAACAAAATTTGTATGGTTAACTGAAAAGCTATCTAATAAAAAAAATTATCTCCAAGGTATCAGAAATGTGGGAAGTAAACATTTGATTACAGTTTGTTTTTGTTTTTAACTAATCCCTAATATGGACTTACGTATTTAATTTCTCTTGGTTTAGTTTTAAAAAGGTTCAGTTCAGTTCAGTTCAGTCACTCAGTCATGTCCAACTCTTTGCGACCCCATGAACTGCAGCAAGCCAGGCCTCCCTGTCCATCACCAACTCCCAGAGTTCACTCAAACTCACGTCCATCGAGTCAGTGATGCCATCCAGCCATCTCATCTTCTGTCGTCCCCTTCTCCTCCTTCCCCCAATCCCTCCCTGCATCAGAGTTTTTTCCAGTGAGTCAACTCTTCTCATGAGGTGGCCAAAGTACTGGAGTTTCAGCTTTAGCATCATTCCTTCTAAAGAACACCCAGGGCTGATCTCCTTCAGAATGGACTGGTTGGATCTCCTTGGAGTCCAAGGGACTCTCAAGAGTCTTCTCTAACACCACAGTTCAAAAGCATCAATTCTTCGGCACTTAGGTTTCTTCACAGTCCAACTCTCATATCCTAGGAAAAATAAAAAAGCAAAAAACTTCTTCTTGAAGCCTTCTAACCCTTAAAAGTCCAGCAGGAGGACCAAGCCTAAGAACTTAGATCCTGAATTACGATTTCTTTTTTCTACCTTTCAGCAAACCAACAAAGTCTAGACAGAAAGGTTTTAAAACAAGGCTCTAGCATCTGTTTGGAAATAAAAGTACAGCATTTTTAAAACTCAGGAAATAAACTGAGAAAAGAAGGAAAAATGAGCGACACTGAACTTAGTACATGATTTATAAACACCACAGAAAAATCGAACACTTACCTCCACCCAAATGTTATTTAAAATACTATTTTGGAAAGTAAGGACATCCATGTGGCAACTGTAAAATACAATATTCCCCCAACCTTAGAAAGGCAAAAAATTAACTCATTCGTTTCATGCAGCTTTGTACCATTAAAACCCTATAAGCATGAAGACAATTGGCTGGGAGAAAAAGAACTTTAAATCTTTCTGAAAACTCAGAGAGTTAAGCATGCTACGTCACCGGCATGGCCACGCCAAAAGCAAAGGTGGCAGAACCGTGGGTTGTGGCACGGGAACCAGAAACCCACACCACTTTCATACCAGGAATAGGAGTGCTCCATCTCACACAAGAAATAGGAACGCTCCATGGGATGCAGACCTTCTCTGCACAGGCAAGCCTGTGCCTGAGGGTTAGTCACACAAACCCGAAGAGGAAGAGGAGGAGGATAGGCCATTGCGGTGTAAAAAGCATACTCAGCACTCTTTCTGCAGTGGCAAACAGGTCTGGGCTGAGTGCTCCGTGTAACCAATAGATGGCCCTTCTAAGACAACTGCTGGGAGCTTAAAAACTTCCTTCAGAAACCTGTCTAACTTACTAAGTATCATCAGGCAACTGGAATCTGACATCTGGGAGAAAACACGTCTCAATTCGTCCAGCATTTTCCCACCACACACTGCATTGCTAAAACAGGAAATACTGTCAGCTTGCCTCGGGCCTCACTGCCACAGACATGGATCAAGAAATTGAGGAGCTGAGAAGATGGTCCACGCCCCCCTGGTGAGGCGAGGGAAGGCACGTGCTTAGCTGGTAGTAGATGCATGAGGGTTGGTCTCAAGGCGGGACTCACTGATCTCAGGTTGTGTCCATTGTATCCAGGTCGCCATTTTGGAAGCTTTTTGTCATGTCCCAGGAGTCAACAAGAAGGTGGCAGCATTGTTTTTGCAAAATTAGTAAATTGCAAGCTGTTCTGTCGATTGATAGTCTCAGGACATCACAAGTCTGAGCGTACATTTCTAAGAGCACATGTCTTCTCTGCCACGTTCCACTTGTAGCCACTTTCCTCAATCTTCCAGGGCCAGAGTTGGCAGTGTCCACAAGATCTCTAGACTGGAGCTTCCTCCTGCCTGACCCGGAGGTGCCAGGTCAAGTTCTGGAGCCGTCCCGGAAGCAAAGGTTTTAATTGGCCTGCTCACATTACTTCCTGTCAGCCAGAAGGGGCTGGTGAGCTAGACAGCAGGTGGACCTGAGTGGCACAAGGATCGTAAGGGTCATGAGTGGTGTGAGAGGCATGAGGTCGTGGGGTCGTGAGGGGCGTGAGGTCTCATCGTCGCGCGGAGCGTCGTGCTGGGCGAGTCGCCAAGGAGTGAGGGGGCGTGTGCTCGCCGGGGCCAGAGGGGCACGTTGGCGTGAGGGGCGGGAGGGGCGTGAAGTCAAGATGGCGCTGGGCCGCGACAGCGTGAGCGGGGTGAGGTCGCAACTGCAGGGGCTGAGGCTGTGTCTGGAGCTGGCGGCCAGANGTGAGAGGCATGAGGTCGTGGGGTCGTGAGGGGCGTGAGGTCTCATCGTCGCGCGGAGCGTCGTGGTGGGTGAGTCGCCAAGGAGTGAGGGGGCGTGTGCTCGCCGGGGCCAGAGGGGCACGTTGGCGTGAGGGGCGGGAGGGGCGTGAAGTCAAGATGGCGCTGGGCCGCGACAGCGTGAGCGGGGTGAGGTCGCAACTGCAGGGGCTGAGGCTGTGTCTGGAGCTGGCGGCCAGAAGGAGGGAAGGCAAAGGGCAGGCTCGCGACTCCTGTGTGACAGTATGTATAATGGCTTCCCGAGTCAATTGCTTCATCCCAAACATTTGTATATGTTTTTAACTACCTCTTCACTAACGTCCGGAGAAGGCAATGGCACCCCACTCCGGCACTCTTGCCTGGAAAATCCCATGGACGGAGGAGCCTCGTGGGCTGCAGTCCCTGGGGTCGCGAAGAGTCGGACACGACTGAGCGACTTCACTTTCACTTTTCACCTTCATGCTTTGGTGAAGGAAATGGCAACCCACTCGTGTTCTTGCCTGGAGAATCCCAGGGACGGGGGAGCCTGGTACGCTGCCGTCTATGGGGTCACACAGAGTCAGACACGACTGAAGAGACTTAGCAGCAGCAGCAGTAGTCACTAACGTCACTGCACATATAAATTTGCCTTTTTTGGCTGTAAAATTGCCATCCAATTGTGACCATATTTCACAATGCATATACCTGTCCTTAACTGGCTTTTCCTATCGCCTCTATCAGAGTTTTTATTCAACCATTGCATCCGTACCTACATTCATAAACACAAGTTTTCCTTTTTTTCCCCACATCCTTTTACACAAAATTTATAAAATCTAAAAAGTAAAGCTACAATGTGATCACATTTTTCTTATGAGGGCTTTAATATGTATATGATACCAGTTGCTGATTTTACTCTATAGCTACCCTGAACATAATTGTCCACTGCATTAGTTTTCTTTTAATTAAAAAAAAGATTTAGGATAAATATCTTCATACTGGGAACGGTTGAGTTTCTCCTAAGCAGTTCATCTGCTTTAGGCTCATGCACATTGAGAAATAAGTACCCAGTTTTATTTCATTTTTTTTCTTTGACTGCTAAAATGTATATAGATTCATCTTACCTCTGTTCTGTTAGAAAACTTGTTCTTACATGTTCTTTCATTTTTTATTTTTATATATTTTACTGTGTACCTTGCTGGAACAATTTATATTACAAATAATTTAAAACATACATGAAAATAATATATTTATTGAGTGCTAGCTGTGTACTAGGAATTTTCTATAGGTTGTGTATAATTTATTTTTATAATAATAATATATTAATTGATAAAGCCAAGTTTTCTAGGGCCTAAGGCTCATTTGGGGACTCTTTTTTTAAAAAATAATACAAAAAACATGTTATTTTTGCAAATATTATAAAAACACCAGTTCATGTTACCCCATTGGTAGAGCCCCATGCAAGGCCTTGAAAGGGGCCTGTGCAAGTAGGAGGACCTGACTTAAGCTTAGATAGCTTCAAGGTCAATTTATCTCTGCATATTTTGACTGCTTATGTTGTGTGAGTCAGTTTTCACACACTATACCATGTACTGACAGAAGGCGGCTTACAGGGAAATTAGCTGAGAGAATATGATGGTTAACTTCATGTCTCAATTTGACTGGGCTAAGAGATGTCCAAATAGCTTGTAAAACATGATTAGTGGTTATGTCTGTAAGGGTGTCTCCTGAAAAGATGAACATTTGAATTGATAGACAACAAAGAAGATGGCTCTCACCAATGCAGGTGGGCATCATCCAATCTGTTGAAGGTCTAAATAGAACAAAGATAGCAGAAGGCAAATTTGTTCTCTTTGAACTGGGACATCCAGCTTTTGCCCTTGGAAATTAGTGCTCCTGGCTTTTGAACCTTCAGACTCAGACTGGGACTTACACCGTTGGCTCCCCCTGGTTCCTGGGCCTGTGAATTTGGACTGGAAGCACACTGCCAGTTTTCCTGGGCCTCCAGCTTGCAGATGGCAGATTGTGGGGCTTCAAAGCTTCCATAATTGCTGAGTCAATTCTTCATAATAAATCTCTTTCTGTATACTTGACTATATTCTATTACTTTTGTTTCTCTAGAGAACCCTGACAGAGAGGTTACAATTATTTTTCAAAGTCAAAGGAGTGGTGTGTGATAGATGTGTATTTGAACACAGTCTGTTTGAATCTCAAACCCATTTATTAAAATTAAGTAGTTTTTATGCTAGGCACTCTGCTAAGCATTAGCCTGCTGTGACAAGACTGACAGCTGTCCTGTTCTTATTAAGCTTTTTGTGTGATTATTTCTATTACAGGAGCTGGTCATTCTTCTCATTTATTCATTAATCTTCAGTTTGTGATACATTTTAAAGGTTCCTGTTCACTTAAAAATGAGTGCGCATTTTAAATTTACTGACTTAGCTGGAATAGCTGAAACTCATTTCCTTTTTTTTCAGATTGATCTTTTTTTTTTTTTTTTTGTATTTTATTTTTGGCCCCGTCATGTGACTTGTGGGAACTTAGTTCCCCGACCAGGGATTGAACCCTGTCCTTGGCAGTGAAAGTACTGAGTCCTAACTATTGGACAGCCAGGGAATTCCCTCTCTCATTTAATTTTGTTAATTAATTATAACACAGATTGGCATTTTATGGCTCTTATATTGATCATTAAAAAAACCAATACAATATTGTAAAGTAATTAACCTCCAATTAAAATAAATTTATATTTTTAAAAAAGTATGACAAAAATTAAGAAAAATAAAAAAATAAAAATACATACCTAATGGTTCATGAAAAGAACCTATTTTGTTTCACGAGTTTAACTTTTCAGCTGGATTCAGAAACTGATGACTAGGTTGATCTTTCTTGCATAGTTAACTATTTTTTGCAATCTTGATCTGAGCACTGTAGAAAGAGGATTAAAGATCTTTAATACCAAACCTGGAATCTTAAATTCACATTTTTCAGTTTCACATCAATGGAGCTCTTACCCCAAGTTCTTTGTAAGGCAGTAGTACTAAACCTACTAAACTGACTCTAAAAGAGTCAGACACTACTGAGTGACTGGGCTGAACTGAGGACTAAACCTAGGAAGCTAGTAAAGTCAGATTCCTGGGTCCACATGTCGGATTACTGACTCAGATTTGTGGAGATATTGCTGAATTTTAAACCAAACCCTTAGTTGATTTTGATGTACATGGACCACACAATCTTTATAAGCTAAAGAGCATGGCTCAAAAGTACTAGTGAGATCACACTTATTTTGATATTTCAAAGTAAAGAACAAAAGTTATTTAAATTTAATATTATAAAATAGTTGATCTTACAAGGAGGTTGTGAAAACTTCTAATTTCTCTGTTTCTTTCTGTGTATTTCTTCTGTCTCTTTCCTGGATACCTCTCCTCTGTATCTTCTTCTCTTTCTAGTTGTTCATCATATATCGCTGTACCTTGGAGTCTAATCTTGTATTTTGTCACTATTTTTGGACAGTCTCATCACCTCTTCAACCAGTGCTCGTTGGCTAGATCCAAATTTTCATCTTATAACCAGATTTTTTTCCTGAATTTTGGACCCCCAGCTCCACTCAGTTCTCTAACAGTGATGACTAAATGACTCAGTTCAGTTCAGTCGTTCAGTCGTATCTGACTCTTTGTGACCCCATGAATTGCAGCATGCCAGGCCTCCCTGTCCATCACCAACTCCCGGAGTTCACTCAGACTCACATCCATCGAGTCAGTGATGCCATCCAGCCATCTCATCCTCTGTCGTCCCCTTCTCCTCCTGGCCTCAATCCCTCCCAGCATCAGGGTCTTTTCCAATGAGTCAACTTTTTGCATCAGGTGGCCGAAGTATTAGAGTTTCAGCTTCAGCATCAGTCCTTCCATTGAACCCCCCAGACAGCTCTCCTTTAGGATGGACTGGTTGGACCTCCTTGCAGTCCAAGGGACTCTCAAGAGTCTTTTCCAGCACCACAGTTCAAAAGCATCAATTCTTTGGTGATCAGCTTTCTTCACAGTCCAACTCTCACATCCATACATTACCTAAAGACCTCAAATTCAACATGTCCAAAATTGAAATAAATGCTGATCAACCAAAAAAAAAAAAAATCCATCCATTTCTTCTTTTGAGTTTTCTGTTTCATCTTAAATGTATACATCACAATGTATCCATTCGCCCAAGCCAAATAGGAAGTTATAGTTTTCTCTTCACATCCTCTCACTCATTATGTTGTCAGTCAGAAAAATTCTCTCAATTATTGTTCTTAAAAACAAACCCACAAAACACTAATTGTTTCCATAACTCTATCACACTTTTGTCCAAGGCCTCATAATTTCTCACTATAATAGCTTTTTGTTTGAGAAAACTTTTTTAGATACTGATTTTCTTCAGAACCATTCTCCACACTGCTGCCACGTGGATCTTTCTAAAATGCAATTCTGATCACCTATTTCCTCGCTTAAAATTTCTTAACAGCCTTCCATTGCTGCCAGGATAAATACAAACCTCTTGGCATGACATGTTCTATCTACTGTCTACCTGTCTGGTCTCATTTCTCACATTCTGCTTTTGACACTCCAGTCACATTGAATTCCTGAAAGGTCGTATCCAGAATGTACTACATTTCAGAACTTTGCACATTCTGTCCCCATGACTGTGATTGCCTTTATCCCCTTCCTTGTCCTCTCAAGTGTCCTATATCCTTCCCTTTCACTGAATCTGGTTTTTGTGCTGTAGGCAGTGTTTGAGGATTTGGGGGATAAGCAAGGAAAATGATAAGACCTGCCAGTTGTACTCCTAAACTTTATTTTGACGGGTATACATACAGGGGAGTACCTCACAGCATCAGTCTCTGGAGGCTTAAGGGGTGGGAGCCACCGTCTAGAAGGGGAGAGGATAAGTCCCAAGAAAGAGGGGCTCAGAGAGGGCCTTCTGTTTCTAGAGAATGTGCTCAGCAGTCTGGAGAGGACTCTGCTGGGCAGACAGCTCCCAAGGGAAATAGCAACTCAGTGTTTTCTATTGTCCTGTGGTTTTATCTTATCTTTAGCTAGCAGGCATTAGGTACAGTTTTGTGGGATATGCAAAACAGGGAGACTTTAAAAGGCTAAAAATATCTGTAACTGAGTGCTGTTTAACAATTGGATGTGTAAAATTTTAAGCTAGTCACTGTTGGACTTTGAGCTAATAACATCTCAGACTGATCTAACGAAATAAACAATTGGCACTTCCTTGGTGGTCCAGTGGTTAAGACTCCAAGTTTCCAATGCAAGAGGTACAGTTTTGATCACTGGTTGGGGAACTAAGATCCCACGTGTCTTGCGGCCAAAAAAATAAGTAAATAAATAAAGACATGAAATAAAGAGTTAAATGCCAATATCTAGAAACAATCTTTGGCTCATTTATATGACTGTATCTCTATGACAGTGACACTCTTATCCCACTTTTATTGTCTATGAGGTCCTTTAAAGTAGACATGAGTTTTTATTATTCCTAATATGAACTTCATAGGACCTAGAATAGTGTGTGCCACAAAGTGAAAATCGCTCAGTTGTGTCCGACTGTTTGTGACCCCATGGACTATAACCCACCAGGCTCCTCTGTCCATGGAATTCTCCCGGCCAAAATACTGGAGTAGGTAGCCATTCCCTTCTCCAGGGGATTTTCCCAATCCAGGGATTGAACCCAGGTCTCCCATATTGCAGGTCTGAGCCACTGGGGAAGCCTATATGCTATGAAGTAGAATATCAATAAGTGTTTCAGGAATAATTATTCATATCATATCCACATATTTTTAATTCATCCATAAATATTCCTACAACTGGATGCAGTAAGAAAGTCTCATTTACCATTTAGCTGGAGACACAGTATTTAAGCTAGATTTGTGTTCATTAGGCAGTAATTTAATTTCAATAACCAAAATCTTCAAACTTAAAAAGTAATTTGTTTATGAAATACAACTTGCTTATAAAAATATCATATTAAAACTCAGAATATATGCTGATAAGGCAAGGACATTTTCTTCTTTTTTTTTTTTCAGTCCTGCAGTATTCCAAGAGAGCATTTTTAGTAATTTATAGCTACTTCCCTCGGAACCTATACCAGTGTCAGAGAATATGCAATCCTGAGGCCAGAGTGTTTCCAGAAAATTGATCTGGGCTGTTGATTCATGGAGAGTATTAAGACACATAGCTGAGCAGTCCTCTGTGGTAGGAGGTTAAGGATACAGAAACATTTGAGGCTAGAAAAGAAATCCACTGTCTGCCCAGGACAGCAGAGTCAACAAGGGGGGCACAGTTTTCCAGTGTATAAAACTTCAAACAAAGAGGATTCCATCTTGGGGATTTCCCTGGTGGTCCAGTGGTTAAGACTCCACCTCAAGGGATTGTGGGTTTGCTTTCTGCCCAGGGAACTAAGATCCCACATGACATGGGATGTGACGAAAAGTTTTTTTTTAATTAAAACAAATTTTTTAAAAGAAAGTTCCATCATGAATAGGCAGGAGAAATTTTTATTAGAAAATTGAACTCAATTGGATTGAATGATTCATAGATATGATAGGCTCAGTGAAGAGGCCAGCAGCTGCAAAGGGTAAAATTAGCACAAATTTCAGGTGTGATCTGATTCAGGCTCCACTTTTACTTCAGATTTCTTCAGCTCCTCTCTTGTTCTTATGTCACCCTTTCCCTGTGTAATAAAATAGTTTTAGTAGTTCCTGTCTTCACTACCATGTATTACACCATTCATAAGGAGAGTGAGCATGTGGGTCCCGAGTTTTTCAGAAAAATGAAAGCCTCAAAATTCCCTTCTTGAATCAGTCTAGGTCATAGTCTCAACTCTAAACTTTTTATTTGTCAAGAAGAATAAAATGTTCTATTTGGCCTCACCTAGCTCATGGATTCCATCAGGAAAATCTATATTTCTCTTTACATTATGACATCCTCTATAGAAACCTAGTGTCAAGATGGCCTGGGGGAATTGGTGGGAGAAGGCAACTAGTGGTCCATACAGGAGATAATCTGGGACTTCCTGGTGGTTCATTGGCTAAGACTCTGCACTCCCAGTGCAGGGGGCCCAGGTTCCATCCCTGGTTGGGAATTAGATCCCACATGCTGTAACAGAGGATTCCACACGCGACCACTGAAAGATTCTGCATGTCTCAACTGAAGATCCTGAATGCCACAACTAGGCAAAAAGAAAAAGTCCATGAGCTGCAACTAAGACCCACTGAAGTCAAATAAATAAATACATATTTTTTTTAAAAGGTAATACAATAAGTGGTCCTATGGCAGCACAAACAAACTAGCCCAAATCTTGCATGGAAAATGTTTGTAGTTAGCTTAGTTTTCATGAGCGTTTTAAATAACACTGTTCCCCAAAGCAACTTACATATTTTATCTTTTGTTTATCGTATTCATTTCCTAATGCCCCCTTTTACGGGTAAAGGAGGAGAAGGGGGCAATAGAGGATGAGATGGTTAGATGGTATCTCTGACACAATGGAAAAGACTTTGAGCAAACTCAGGGAGGTAGGGAAGGACAGGGAAGCCTGGCGTGCTGCAGTCCATGGGGTCGCAGAGTTGAACATGACCTAGCAACTGAACAGCAACAACAAACTCCATTTCAAGTCCTGTCTCAGCTCAGATTCCAAATTTGTGCTGTCTGACAAACAAGATCTTGCTTAATTTGACGTTCTAGATACATAATAGCTATAAAATGCACAAAGAAGAACTCATAAGGTATAAAATTTGAAGTGTCAAATAGTAATGGCTGGCTCATTTTCAAATTTGAGTTTTCAGTTCTTTATTAAAGTTCATATCACTTACTAATCCTTTTTGTCTAAATCTTTAGCACTTGGTTTGTGACTTCTCCCTCCTCCCCTCCATTTTTTCTTTCCCTCCCTTCTCTCTCCTATCTGAATGTAGTTTCCATATGTCTCATGCTTTAGCACATGTTCAACAAAGCTCCTGTCTCAGAGGAGACGCTCATTCATATTTGTTAAGCAAGTTCATTGCGTTACCTTTTACACGTTATTATATTGTGTGTCCTCCTTGACCATGGCTACATACATAATGGACCCAGACACGTTGTACAGGCTATAGTTATGCCAGAGAGGAGAGCTCAAATGATATATGGGGCTGAGTGCGGTGCTCTTTGCATTTTGTTTAACCAACTGAGTCAGCCTTCACTGACATTTACAACTCTCAGCTCTGAATAATGCAAATAAGTTCTTCCAAGGAGGGAAATCTTTTGTGAAATGGAATGTATAATATATCTCACCTTAAGTGTTAACAGTATAATGAGAAGAAATTATTTCAAAAATTGGAAATTTGCATTTGAAATATTATAAACATTTACTGAGCTAAATGTCAAGGAAAATTATTTTATATTCTGAAGATAGAAAATATAGCCAAGATTTGATAACCCCACTTGGTCTGATTTTTCTATTCTGTCTTTGTCAGTCACATTTTGTTTCACCATTTTACTGGTCCAAATATATGTGAAATCACTTTCAACATATTCCTGACCTTGTTCAGCAGATGAGTACAGAGGAAAAATGGGACCTTGGCTTTCTACATGAAATGAGCTTATTGTAGCTATTTGTTTTATGGCAGTTCTTTTTAAGAGAATGTGTCAGTGTTAATTGAATGAAAATGAGTTTCATGAATAGTGATCAAATTCAAAAAAGATTAATGTCAATAGATGCAGCTTGATTATATATATCTTTTCCCTATACTTTTGATATTTCTTGGGATAATGGAACATAAAATTTTCTTTTATAAAACAGCTATATTTTTATAGTGGCAGAGGAAAATTAAATTCCTCAGATATAAGAATATAAATTTGAAAGAAGTAAAACATTTGGGTTAACAGGTAGATGAGCCAATGATAAGGCATTTTGGATATTCTGCCTGAAAGAAATAAGATTATAAAATAAAATTCTCCCCACATAATAAATTAAGAAGACAAAAGGAAGAATTTTTCCCTAATAATTCTAATAGGACCCAAATAAACTAATATGAACCTGAATATATAATTACACTGACTAGTGAAAAAGTCACATTATAAATCCCTTTTACCTTTATTGTCTTACATGCTTATAATTTAGTCTTGAAAATACCATAATAATATACTCATATCAACCAGCCATCAAATAAGCATAACAAATGATATTTGTATAACGGGTCACTTGGATTACAGTTTTTATCTTATTTGATCCTCCCAGCCTTTGGCAGCACAGATATCATCCTTTTATTACATATAAAGTGATCAATGGTCAAAGATGGCAAAAGACAGCCTAAAATGAGACAGGCATGAATCTGAGAGTTTGACCCCCAAGTATAGGTTGTTGTTGTTTTTTTTTTTCCTCCACTGCCCTTCTGTGTTCCCCTCTGTGTGAAGACACATCCATCAGAATCACCCTGGAATGCCCCAATTCCCCAGTATTGCACTCTGCATTCTACATGGATGCCTCTATTATGGTTTCATGTTTTATTCCAGTTTGTTATCCTTCCTTCCATTGTCCACTGCTTCATATTCTTGGACACCTTTTCCGGTCATCTAGCTGAATGTCCTCCAGTGCCTATAGCTGAGGCCCTGTGACAGTTGCTACACACCTTATTTTCTTTCATTCTGTACTTGCCAGTACATGTAATTCTTTCATGTTTGTCCTTGACCAAAAATACAAAGTCTACATAATTTATATTTTTGTATTCAAGGAAGCAATAGATTGTATCACAAGACACATAAGGAAGAGACTTTGCTCTAAGTGAAAATGAAATTGCCCAGTCATTTAAGACTCTTTGCGATCCCATTGACTGTAGTCTGGCAGGCTTCTCTGTCCGTGGGATTCTCCAGGCAAGAGTACTGGAGTGGGTTCCCATTTCCTTCTCCAGGGGATCTTCCTGACCCTGAGGTCAAACCCAGGTCTCCTGCATTGCGGGTGGACACTTTACTCTCTGAGCCACCAGGGAAGCCCAAGTAGAATTGTTAAAGAAAATACAGGTTACCCAGGTGAACTTGAATTTCAGGTAAATTTTAAAAAAACTTAGTATAA
The DNA here is from genome assembly GCA_006410935.1 of Redunca redunca. Taxonomy (NCBI): domain Eukaryota; kingdom Metazoa; phylum Chordata; class Mammalia; order Artiodactyla; family Bovidae; genus Redunca; species Redunca redunca. The sequence goes on from SJYQ01004988.1 coordinate 13,946, forward strand.
ATGTACCCTAGATATTGCACAGGACATACTTATCCTGAAAAAATATTTATTGTTGTTAATATTCAAATTTAACTGACTAGCCTATATTTTTATTTGCTAAATCTAACGACTTTAACAGTAAAAGAAATATGGTTCTTTTTCAAGTCACCTCAGATCTCATTTAATAGTTTAAGTACAAGAGGAATCTACAGATAGGATTGGAATTTGTGAAGAATACACAAATGAATATTCACAAGGAACATCTTACATGTCAAAAGAAGAAATTGCTTCCAATCCAGCAACTAATTCTTTCAGAAATCACCAAGATCACATTGAGGCAGAATGCTACATGACAGATGGGACATTAGCCTGCTTTCCATTATTAAACTGGGAATTGAGTATGCTGTGTAATTGAAAAATGGCTGCAATAAAATAAAATTATGCTTCTGTATCTCAGTAGATTTCAAATTATAAAATTCATGTTATGTTTCCTGGCAGCTTTCTTGTTAACATATTAATTTCAAAAATTACTGAATGTGCTTAATATCAACTTCTGACTTTTAATAAAGGAAATCTAAACATTATTGGTTGAGTTTCAGACTACACTGTATTAATTCAATACATAGACTCTTGTGCGTATGACTTGGCCAGATCTTGTGGTGGGTACAAGGCTGGGGTTTGCAGTGGAAGAGCTTAACGTTTAGATGGGACATGTAACCAAAAAGTACAAAGTCTTTAATTCAGTTCAGTTCAGTTCAGTTCAGTCACTCAGTCGTGTCTGACTCTTTGCAACACCATGAATTGTAGCACGCCAGGCCTTCCTGTCCGTCACCAACTCCCGGAGTTCACTCAAACTCATGTCCATTGAGTCGGTGATGCCATCCAGCCATGTCATCTCTGTCATCCCCTTCTCCTGCCCCCAATCCCTCCCAGCATCAGGGTCTTTTCCAATGAGTTAACTCTCCGCATGAGATGGCCAAAGTATTGGAGTTTCAGCTTTAACATCAGTCCTTCCAATGAACACCCAGGACTGATCTCCTTCAGAATGGACTGGTTGGATCGCCTTGCATTCCGAGGGACTCTCAAGAGTCTTCTCCAACACCACAGTCCAAAAGCATAAATTCTTCAGCGCTCCAGCCTTCTTCACAGTCCAACTCTCATATCCGTACATGACCACAGGGAAAACCATAGCCTTGACTAGACAGACCTTAGTCGGCAAAGTAATGTCTCTGCTTTTGAATATATTATCTAGGTTGGTCATAACTTTTCTTCCAAAGAGTAAGCGTCTTTTAATTTCATGGCTGCAGTCACCATCTGCAGTGATTTTGGAGCCCGAAAAAATAAAGTCTGACACTATTTCCACTGTTACCCCATCTATTTCCCATGAAGTGATGGGACCAGATGCCATGATCTTCGTTTTCTGAACATTGAAATTTAAGCCAACTTTTTCACTCATAGTACATTATGTATATACAGAAGTGTGTATGTATGGGTGTATATTTGTAGTTCCTTTTTACATAAATGCCTCCAGTAATTTGAATCAGGTATAAATAACTTACTTGCTCAAGGTTGCATAAGAAGTTTTCAAAACTGCCTTTAAAATCCGTACGGGTAGCTACACGACTAGGCTGTTTTCTTGCATCCACATGTTAGGATTGCAAAGCTGAGTCTATGTTGCTTTTGAATATTGTCAGGCCAGCATGTACCCATCCCAACTTGAGGTGAGAGGGCAGCAGCAATTTCCCCTCAGACATGATGTGTTTTTCAAGTCACATCTTATTCGACTCTCCATTGGGCTCTTAGGCACTGTCACAGAAGTAAATACAGGGGTCACTTGGTGTTTATGGTCCTATTGTTTTTGCTACATAGCTTGATTAAGAACTCTGCTAGGAAAAAAAGGTAACTGAGAGGAGAACAGAGCATTCTTAGGTTCATTGGGCATAATATCACAAACCAGAAAGGTATGCATGTGTGAACACACACGCTAAGTTTGAGTCCTAACAAATATTTCCTCATGTGTTTGTTTAATATCATTTTCTACAACCAGTTTCTCTAAAAAGCAAGAGATATTTGTAGCTGTTTTCATGAAATGGAAAAGCGTTTAGACTTTAAAAGATAAAAAAAAAAGTTGACTGGTTTTTTGCTCTACAAAATAGCCAATGTATTC
>SJYQ01004988.1:16315-52323 GCA_006410935.1 Redunca redunca
ATGGAAATAACCAGTATGTTCCCAGCTTTCCAATTTGTAGAACTTATGCCTTGAGTGACAGAAAAACCAACATTACTTCTAAAATGAGAAATTCTCATGAAAATATGGTGTTTCTGTGTTTCTGCAACTGTAATAATAGTGACTATTACTAAAGAAGACAGTGTCTGTACTTATCTCCCCTTAAAAGTAGTATTTTAGTATGAATTAGAGGAAATACATCTTCTATATGACGAAAAATCGGAACATTAGAGAAAATTACCATCCCAATCCATGTATAATCATCTTGTTGTAGTCAGAATCTGGATGGCCCTATTTATAGCTGGGAAAGAACAAAACTCTGCCTAATATTTTCTTATGACATAACATTGTCATTTCAAAATATAAAAGAGGTGGCAAGCTTGTTTTTCCTTTGCAGCTTATTGATGTGTTCTCTCTCTTGTCAACAGACTTGTGGGCAGCTCAGGAGACCTGTCAGTGAGTGGGTCCTCTGGGGGTGCAATATGCCCATTGAACATGCTAAAGTGTCCAGTTTCCCAGCCATCCATCCAGGGAAAGGAAATCAACATTGTCTATAACAGAATCCTTCAAGTAGGGCAGGTCAGTTTCAATAGTGTAAGTAAGTGTTAGTCACTCAGTTGTGCCCGATTTTTTGCGACCCAGTGGACTGGGGCCCACCAAGCTCCATCTGTCCGTGAGATTTTCCAGGCAAGGATAGTGGAGTGGGTTGCCTTTTTCCTTCTCCAGGGGATCTTCCCAACCCAGGGATCCAACCCGGGTCTCCTGCACTGCAGACAGAGTCTTTACTGACTGAGCTAAGGTTTTAATTCCAACTCTACCAAAAAGCACTGTCAAGCTAGAAAGCCATTCTTTGCCTGTGTTCCTGTATGTTGTTTTCTTGATTGCCCTGACTAATGTACACAGGTGGAAAACTTGTAACTCTTTTCATTACTGTCAAGTTCTTTCTCTAATGACTTTGATCATAGGAGCAACAAAAATTTCTGATGCCAAAAAAAGGCTTAGACTGCTGAATTACACACCATCTCCTCTTTGAGAGCCATAAATAACTGTTCTGTAAAAACCTTGACGTTAGCAGTACTGGCTACTATTGGCTAACAGGTAGGGCTCCTGAACTATGGAGACATGGTTCAGTTATAGATCATAGATCAGGGTGCTGATCTGTGATGAAGTGCGGACTGCTGGTGATGGTTCATTGATGGTTTCAAATTCTAGTTTGCAATTTCCTTGAAAAATACAGTGAATGGACATACACAGGCTGCATTTTGATTGTGATACTGTAAATTAGAATATTTTGGCATCAGCAACCCATACCTTTGTGAATTTGTTTCTTTATTTAGAATTATGCTCCCATTTTACCACTTGATTGTTAAAATGTTTACTGGACACAAGAGGATGAAGTCAAACACAGGCTAGTAATAAGTAAAGGGACTAGACATAGCCAAACCTGTATCCATTAACATTCATTTATTCATTAAGCAAATATTTATGGTCATCTTACCATGTGCAAGCATTATTTAATGCATGGGATAGAGCAGAGGGAAAGACGTAGTTTTACTGCATGCATAATTTTGAGAAAATTATTTTTAACTTTTATACACCTCAATTCTGTCATACATATTAGATTATAACAATATCTAAGCATTGGGGGATAATATCAAAAATAAATTTATTGGTTTTGGCTTATAATAGGTAAGAAAAATTTGAGAAAAATATTATTATTTAAATAGTACTAGACATTTACTTTCTGATTACTCTTTCTAATATACTAGTAATGACACAAGGGGAGAGAAAATATAAAAACAAATTATTTACTTAAATGATGGCAGGAATAATTTGTATCTATTTACTTATTAGATAAATTTGGCACAAATTCAGAAAAACTCATTTAGGATTACTTAGGAGAAGGCAATGGCAACCTACTCTTGCCTGGAAAATCCCATGGACGGAGGAGCTTGATGGGCTAAAGAAGGCTGCAGTCCATGGGGTCGCACAGAGTTGGACAGGACTGAAGCAACTTAGCAGCAGCGGCAGTGTCACTTTAGGGGCTTCCCCAGCAGCTCATCAGGTAAAGAATCTGCCTGCCAAAGAAGGAGACATAAAAGATTTGGGTTCGATCCCTGGGTTGGGAAGATCCCCTAGAGGAGAGCATGGCAACCCACTCCCAGTATTCTTGCCTGGAGAATCCCATGGACAGGAGAGCATGGCAACCCACTCCAGTGTTCTTGCCTGGAGAATCCCATAGACAGAGGAGCTTAATGGGCTAAAGGAGGCAAAAATGTCATAATTTGATTTGGGAGGGGGGAATGAGGGTTGGTTTCCATCCAACACAGGATATAGCAATGTTGTCAGTGTATTAAGATTTGCCTTATGTTTTTATAGACTTTGGCAAAAATCCTGTGGTAATATTGGTGTTCAGTTATGATAGTTTTGTAAGAGATTAGGTGGGTTTAAGAACTTGCAAAAGTCTTCATTTTGCTGATTTCTACCTTGGGTTGAAACATATTGATATTCAGTCAAAATGCTTTTTTAGACTTTGACAGAGCCTGAGTAACTACAGGAAACTGACATAATGAATTGGATTGCAGATTCAAAGAAACTGTAAAAATCCATACATTATGCAGATCCTTCAGGGGCTGCATCTGGCTGTATTAAATTAGAGATCTTCACAAGCTAAGGGCTTGATTTTATTTATTCTTATCCAAACCATTGCTCTGAAGATGGAAAACCAGAGAAAAACTGAGTGTACAATAGCAAATTATTTCATGAAGATAAAAGTGAGAGAGTTTCTTACTAATGGAAGATCTATGGTCACATTGAAAAGTGAGTCTAAACTGGGCTATTTTTTTTTCTGCCCCAAGCAGCATAAGGGATCTTAGTACCTTAACCAGGGATAGAACGTGTGCTCCCTGCATTGGAAGCATGGAATCTTAACCACTGGACCTCCCTAAACTGGGCTGTTGTTGAGAAAGGAAAATAAATAGTGTGAGCTCAGTCAAAATATGGTGGCAAATTTGGGTGACTGAAATGGGGGAGGGGTAAGGTCAGTGGGAGTAGAGAGGTTATAATGGAGGTGACCTAGACTAACAGAAGAGGTAACCTAGATTAGCCTTAGAGCTGATAGCTGTCTCATATACCACTGAGGTAAGTAAGGTAAGTAGGGAATCTGGTTTGTTGTTGATGTTCAGTCCCTAAGTCATGTCCAACTCTTTGCGATCCCATGAACTGCAGCACCAGCTTCCCTGTCCTTTACTATCTCCTGGAGTTTGCTCAGACTCATGTCTACTGAGTCAGTGATGCCATCCAACTATCTGATTCTCTGTCAACCCCTTCTCCTGCCCTCAACTTTTCCCAGCATCAGGATCTTTTCTTTGGCTCTTCACATCAGGTGGCCAAAATATTGAAGCTTCAGCATCAGTCCTTTTAATGAATATTTTGAGTTGATTTTCTTTAGCATTGACCGGTTTGATCTACTTGCTGTCCAAGGGACTCTCAAGACTCTTCTCCAGCACCACAATTCAAAAGCATCAGTTCTTCAGTGCTTAACCTTTGTGGTCCAGCTCTCACATTCGTACATGACTACTGGAAAAACCATAACTTTGACTGTATGGAAAAGTTATGTTTCTGTTTTTTAATATGCTGTCTAGGTTTGTCATAGCTTTTCTTCCAAAGAGCAAGTGTCTTTTAATTTCATGGCTGCAGTCACCATCCACAGTGATTTTGGAGCCCAAGAAAATAAAATCTGTCACTGTTTCTACTTATTCTCTATCTATTTGCCATGAAGTGATGGGACCAGATGCTATGAGCTAAGTTTTTTGGATGTTGAGTTTTAAACCAGCTTTTTCACTCTCCTCTTTCACCCTCTTTTTCACCAAGAGGCTCTTTAGTTCCTCTTCAGTTTCTACCATTAGAGTATTATCATCTGCATATCATCTGCATAGGGAATCTGCTCTGATCAAGCAGATTCATAAAGTGATCACATAAGTCAATATGTTAAGAATGATGAGAGCTAAGTTTACCACTGTTAAAGGTAAATTAAGGCTAAAAAGAATCACGAGGTGATGAATTAAAATTGGACATACATAACACTGTGGACTGATGACTTAAAAATATATCTATATACAGAACTAGATCTTTGTCAAGAGATACTGAATTAGTTAGAGATGTGTGTGTGTGTGGTTGTATATGTATGTATGCATGTACATGTATATGTGTGTGTGTGTGTGTGTGTGTGTGTGTGTGTATATATATACTGTCTGGCTGTCTGGCTCTGTCCACCAAGAAGGCCTAGGAGCATAGAGACTTGGGTAGCAATGAGCATAATAAACACCTAGTCTTTGGTTTCCAAATACAAAACCTACACTGAAGGAACCAAGATTGGAAAAATTGTTGATTCTGGGGTAGGGCATTGAAATTCCAACTTTTCTTAAAACATCTTTGTGACAGAAAGTAAAAAAATGTTCAAAGAATGACAGGAAAGTGCCACAATATCACTTTCAGGATTCTCACTGGCCAAATTTAGGAAAATTGGAGCCTCAAAATAGATATTGGTAGGAAAGGAATATACCCCATTGAATAAAAATATAAATATGTCTATACTTATATGTCTATTATATGAATATATAAATATGTATATCTACTATATAAATATGTCTGATTCATTGGAAAAGACCCTGATGCTGGGAAAGATTGGAGCAGTAGGAGAAGGGGACGACAGAGGATGAGATGGTTGGATGGCATCACCAGCTCAATGGACATAAATCTGAGCAAGCTCCGGGAGTTGGTGATAGGGAAGCCTGGCGTGCTGCAGTCCATGGGGTCACAAAGAGTTGGATGCAACTGAACTGAACTGATCTCTATACTGATATAACTAAATGAATTTAAATGAATGAACCAGAAAATAATTGGGAAAAATGAAAAGCTTTTCTGTATAGTAGAATGCTAATAATAAATGTAGAAAAAACAATAGACTACAAAGACCCTACAGGCCTACTTATTGTGGTAATTGATTCAAAAGAGAATTGTTCAATGGAAATTGAGCTGATGGATGGTGATTTGATGGGAAATAGGATATTAATATAATCCTGGATTATGTCTCCATAAATTGAATATATACGTTACAAAAGGTAGGGGAGGAAGGTGATTATGTGGGGAAACCTGGTTAAAAGAATATAACCAGGTGTTAAAGGTGAACAGCCCCTCTCTGGGCCCCTCATGTGAAGGCAGAGAAAAGTGCCTGATTTCTGTAGTTTCTCTACTGTGAAAGCACATCTTGAGTCCAGTAATGAGGAAACCTCAGGTGGACCCAAATTCAGGGTCATTTGATAGTATTTAAGACCAACATTTTTTATTTTGTCTTTCTTTGTTTGTTTGTTGTTTTTATATATTATTTTTATTACTTGACCACGCCAGGTGTCATATGGGATCTAGGGTTCTGACCAGGAATCAAACTCGGGCCTCTTACACTGGCAGCTCAGAGTCTTAGCCACTGGACCATCAGGGAAGTCCATGGATCTACACTTTTTAAAGCTATGAGGCTCAAAAACACAGACAAGAAAGGAAGTCTTCCACTTAGGAGAAAACAAAAGAAACAATAACAATTTAATGAAATAAGTACTCCTGAATGGAATTCTGAACTAAGAAAGTAGGAGATTTGACTTACATAGTTAGTGAAATTTGAATGCTATGTAAGGATTAGAAGATTATGTTACATCAATTATGATTTCCTAACTTGAAGGGTTATACAGTAAGGATAATGGGGCATCCCAACTATAACTTGTTATATGGCTCAGAAAAAAGGTGGTTAATAATGGACATAAATACATATACATTATATATGGAATTGAGAGTTAACACCTGGGGAATTCTTTGTATAACCTATTTAAAATATGGTGGTATTGACTAAGATCTATAGGTGCAATTGGGACTTGAAAATCTAACTCAGAATCAATATTCATTATCACATTTCAGCACAATTTGTAATTTTGTTACCATTGACATTCTCTGGGATGCCTTTTCTTATTTCTGACTCTGCTTTTAAATTTGACCTGAAGTCTTCTTGACAATGTGACTATATCTCTCAGAGTTGTGATCCATCAGCCTCTGGCCTTTCCCATTCTTGACACACACAGTCAGGCCAGAGCATGTGTAGTTGATTCTGTGGAACTGTAATGGTATACTCTTTTTATATATACTTTTGTTTTTAATGGTTAGCTGCTATGTTTTTCAATATTTATTTTTATTTATTTAATTGGCTGTGCTGGGTCTTAGTTGCAACATGCAAAATCTTTGATCATCATTGTGTCATGCAGGAATTTTTTTTTTTTAAGTTGTGGCTTGTGGGATCTTTAGTTGCATCATGTAGTATCTAGTTCCCTGACCAAGAATCAAACCTGAGTCCCCAGGATTGGAAGCATGGAGTCTTAGCCACTGGACCACCAGGGAAGTCCTTTTTAACAGTATATTTGTAATTTCACTGCTGTAATAACTATACTACAGCCTTAACAGAATTGTTAGGGGTGAATGAGCATGTTGGAACTAGAAGGGAACTTGTAAGATGATGCAGTCTAACTCTTTCATTTTATAATTGAGCAAAGTGGATTCCAGAGAGCTGAAGTAATTTTCCTAATATCAGCTGTGTAATTAATGGCAGAATCATTATGTGTCCTTTGGTCTCCCAGCCGCTGCTCCTCAACAGCTGCTATGTAGGAATCCTGCATTTGGTTCATTCAGTTCAGTTCAGTTGCTCAGTCGTGTCCGACTCTTTGCGACCCCATGAATCGCAGCACGCCAGGCTTCCCTGTCCATCACCAACTCCCGGAGTTCACTCAGACTCACGTCCATCGAGTCAGTGACACCATCCAGCCATCTCATCCTCTGTTGTCCCCTTCTCCTCTTGCCCCCAATCCCTCCCAGCATCAGAGTCTTTTCCAATAAGTCAACTCTTCGCATGAGGTAGCCAAAGTACTCGAGTTTTAGCTTTTGCATCATTCGAGCCTCATAAACGTAGCTGCCTACATGTGATGGAAAGGTTAGTATATATTGTGTGTGTTTAGTCACTCAGTTGTGGCCAACTCTTTGAGGCCCCATGGACCATGGCCCACCACCCTCATCTGTCCATGGGATTCTCCAGGCAAGACTGGAGTCAGTTGCTGTTTCCTTTTCCAGGCGATCTTCCAGACCCAGGGATTGAACCTGCATCTCTTGTGTCTCCTGCATTGGCAGGCAGAGTCTTTACCACTGCACCACCTAGGAAGCCCTAAGCATGCAGTGGGGCACACTTATACTCACTTTGCTGATCAATCTGTCTGTCCTGCAGAGTATTAAGAGTCCTAGCATTGGATGCTCCTTGCCTTTATTCTACCACTTCCCCTCTTTGTTGTTCCTCTTACATACCAGGCATACTCCAGCCTAAGGGTTTATCCTAGTGTTTTCAGGCTGTTATAACAAGTTATCATAAACTAGGTGGCTTAAACAATAAACATTTACTTTCCCAATTCTGGAGGCTGAAAATTCCAAGATTAAGGTGTCAGTATGGTTAAGTCCTGGTGAAGGCTCTCTTCCTGACCAGAAGGCAATCACCTTCTTGCTGAGTCTTCCTGTGGTGAGAGAGATAGTGTTCCAATCTCTTCACCATCTTAGTATAAGGATGTTAATCCCATCATGGGGGCTTCACTCTCCTGACCTCATCTAAGCCCAGTGACCTTCCGAAAGCTCTTCTTCCAAAGACCATCACACTGGGAAGGAGAGCTTCAACATATGGATTTTGGGGGGCACACAAACACTCAGTCCATAGCAGGGCCTTTGCTCTTAACCATTCCCTCTGCTTGGCATGCCCCTCCCCAGATAACCTCTTGTCAAATTTCCTCCTCTCCTTCAAGCTGTCTCTGTCTCTCAGTATGATGGATAATTATCACCACATTCAGTTCCACAAACTGCACCACCTGCTTCTCCATTATCCTTGAGCCAGGTAAAAGTACCTGGTTCTACTTTTTCTTTTTTTCCATTATTTAAAAATATTATTTATTATGTTCAGTATTCATTATCTATCTCTCTTACCATAATATAAGACCCACAGAGCAAGGATCTTTGCTTCACTGACTGATGGACTCAGTGCACAGGGCAATGTCTGATACATAATATGCACACAATAAATATTTTATGAGTGACTCCATCAGAGTTATTCCATAAATCCATGACTAAACCAATGGCAATAGATTATACTGAGAGGTTTAGACAAGTGGTTCTCAAAGCATAGTTCCCACATCCATGGAATTAGCATTACCCAGAACCTGGTTAGAAATGGACTTGTTAGGTCCCAAATCAGACCTACTGAGTCAGAAACTCTGGTTTTAAGGCCCACTTGTGTTTTAACAAGCTTATTGAGTCTGATGCACATTCAAGTGTGAAACAATTGGTTTTCCAAACCAGTAACCCCTAACAGCTATCTGAACAAACCAGAGGCTGGCAGGTAGACAAAAATAATGTGCAACTCACATCTTTCTATATTTTAAAATTTGTAGCAAATGATCATACTCTTGGTAAGTCAGAGAGTCATGCTCCATGACAAACAAAGAAATAAACTAGGAGGAACAAGTTCAACGGTTGCTGCTGTAGGAGAGGAGCTAGTATTATCACTGCCCTACCCTCCTTCCCCAGCTCACCATATACTATTACCTGCCTGTAACCTGTCCCTACCTGACTCAGTGAGAAGGGCCATTGTGGACCTGACCAATCACATCATAATTCTCTGCCACTTTTCCAATTAGTTAAATTACATGACTTTCCAAGTTTCTTTGCATTATTCATATAGTGTTCGTTTCTATTACTGGGCAGCATCTGGAGGGGAGGTTGCATAAAAAGCACTCCTGTTTTGACTCCAGATTTTAATCAGGCAGAGGAGGCTACAACCCAGACTCTCTTTTGAAATAAAAATGTCATTTTAAATTTGTTTAAATATATTTTGTTAAGACAACTACTTGAGATTCCATCTTATCCATTATTTTATTATTTAAAGTCACTAGTGATAAGACACAGTCATGTTAGACTTCCCTGGTGGTACAGTGGATAAGAATCTGCCTGCCAAGGCAGGGGACACAGGTTCGATCCCTGGTCCAGGAAGATTCCACATGCTGTGGGCAACTAAAGCCCTTGCACCACAACCACAGGAGCTGCAACTACTGAGCTCGTGAGCTGCAGCTACTGAAGCCTGTGCCTAGAGCCTGCGCTCTGCAAGAGAAACCACCACAATGAGAAACCTGCACACCACAATGAAGAGTAGTCCCGGCTCAGTGCAACTAGAAAAAGCCTGTGTGCAGCAACGAAGACCCAGCACAGCCAAAAAAAAAATAAAGGGAACACCTAGTCTAGTGGAAAATCATATGAGTAAATCAGAGGTGATACAGGAGTAAAATTCTAGCAGAAAGGACAAGGCAAGCATGAACTGTAGTTGCATTTCTATGCATACTCAGTCATGTCAGACTCTGTATTTGACTCTTTGGGACCTCACGGACTGTAACCCACCAAGCTCCTCTGTCCATGGGATTTTCCAGCCAGAGCACTGGAAAGGATTGCCATTTCCTTCTCCAGGGGATATTCCCAACCCAGGGATTGAACCCACACCTCCTGCATGGGTAGGCAGATTCTTTACCACTGAACCACCTGGGAAGCCCCTGGGAAGCCCACTATAGGCACTTAAAGACAGAGAAGAGTATATCCTAGAATGTTAGGTATTAAGGAATATCAGTAGTCATACAGAAACTTGATGTTAGGGAAACTCTGTTGAAGGTACAATAGTTTTATACTTTCTTCTAAAATCGCCAATCGATGTCCGATGCAGGATGCAGGATGCTTGGGACTGGTGCATGGAGAGGACCCAGAGAGATGGTATGGGGTGGGAGGTGGGAGGGGATTCATGTTTGGGAACATATGTACACTCGTGGTGAATTCATGTCAATGTTTGGCAAAACCAATACAGTATTGTAAAGTAAACTAAAGTTAAAATAAAAATTAAAAAAAAAAAATCAGAATGACTTTCCTGTTATTATTTTTGTATTTCTGATGCCTCAGTTAATTTATTTAAGAGATGTCTGCTCTTTCTCTTGGATAAAAGAAACTTGATAGGAAAAACATAATACTGAAACCTGCACCTTAGATTAACTCACAGCCCCTAATCATGACAGTGGTTGTGTTCACTATGGAAAATTCTATGTCCAGGAGGCTCAGAACAGGACAGCACCAGGGATAGCTCCCTCTTGCTCTCTGCGCATTATGTCAGGGGAGCAATGGATTCAAAGGAGATACACAGAAGGTTGTCAGGCTGTTCCCTGTGGCTTGGTAAATTGCCCATGATTAGTCACATTTTAAAGTATGTTTTGATCAAACAGGTCTTTTTCTGACTCTAAATCATCCAGGAATACCAAGAAACTATATCTACTAAGGAAAGGAGTCATGTATAATTCTAGTCTATGTTAATTAGCCACTCAAGGATCTTCATCATTTTAGATATTTTCAGTACATCAAAGACTTAATAGACATTATTCATACGACTATATTAAGAAAGTACTGTTAAGTGAAATACCTAGTTCATTTGATCTGAAATTAATGTTTATCAAATTCATCTTGGTAACATTCAAGATGATAAGAAATTTGATGACCTATGTGGTCTTTGATGAACCAGACTCTGTGCCATAATCACATAAGATTTCATGGATTCTTTCATGGAAGTGACTGCAGACTGGCATAGGCAGAGTATTGCTTCAGTTGCATATATTGGGAGAAACACAGAACAACCAAAGGGAATGAAATGGTTAAAGATACAGCCCTTCATCCACTTAGAATAAAATTCCCATTCCTTTGTAAAGGGTCCCCCCATGATTCTGACTCCAGTTTATGAGAGGCTGGGCTAGTGGAATGCTATGTAGTCACCAGACTAACAATTCAGGGTCGGGAGGATGAGAGCTGGAAAGACTCCCTGAGGAACATAAAGCTGTCTTTACATCTTTCCATTTAGGTCCACTGTCTGATTCAGCTTGGAAGGCTTTCTTTATTTATTTTTTTTTAAATTCACTACCCTCTGAACTGACTGAAGTGAATTACACTAGGATCTCAACAGTATTTGCAGTGAAATACCCTGTGCCAGTCACACACATACACATATCCCTTCTTGGGGAATGTTCCTTGTAAATGCATGTGTACTTTTTGGTCCTTATTGATCTTGTGCCCAGTGTTTATATAATACTGTATCAGTGACAGGTAAGGTATTGATGACATCACCAAAACTAGTTCCCGTCACTTAATAATTCCTTTAAAAGAATCAGGCAATGGTAATCATAAAGCAATTTATTAACATAGCAAAAATGAGAGTATGTTTTAAGTTCCAATTGTAATGATATTTTGTCTAGAGGACACTGATTTCGTTTCACCATGCTGCTTCTGTAAATGGAAGGAAAACAGAATTATGATTCAAATTACTAGCATAATGAAAAATCATTTGTATTCCTTTTTATTCCGTGGGCAGACACCTGGTGAATAAGATAACCACATATTACTGAGAAGAGCTTTACAGGGAGAGCAAGGCAAAATCCTCATTAACTATCTGTCAAGTGTTTAAAATTATAAAGTCATGAGGGGGTGTAAAATTTAATGTTACTTACAATGCAAGACCTACTTTAGCCAGGATTAATAGCAAATTTTTAAACACAGTGAATAGTTGTGAGTTTCTTATTAAAAGGGCTTTTGAAAGGGTTATGGTTACAGGTAGTTCAAAAATGCTGACAAGTGAGGTTGGCACGGTTGTACATTTGAGACCTGTCAGAGCTAACAAATTCAGAGCATGACATACTGGGATTGAAGGGAGGTGAAATGTGTTCAGTGAATGTGCTGGTTTTTTTTCTCCATGTCAGTTGCTTGGGCTTTGCACAGTGTGAAAATAAGTATTCTGTGTGCTCTCCACCACAGTCTAATGCCTTCACATTGAATGTTATCTTGATATTACATTTGAAACTTTCCCACCAATTTCTTTTGTTTTCTATCCTAAGTGTCCTGGATACAGATAAAAGACCTTGATCTAACTTGAATTTCAAGTCCAAGTTCTTCCTTTCAAGGAAGATCCTTTGGGAGATTGACCAGAGTTCTGACAGGAAGCACAGGGCACAGGAGATTAGATTCTGAAGACAAATTAATAAAGGAATGATTTACAAAGTCATGTTCAGAGATTGGGAAATCAACAAAGGATGCTAAGGGATCCAGGAATTAGTAACTGTGAAAACAGGGAATCCTTTTAATTCTTATATCCTTAGGAGGTAAAAGATGGAAACATGGAGAAGTGCTGTCCTAGTAAGCACATTGGTTGTTTGGATATAGCTACCTCCAGAAACATGATGCCAGAACATGGACATTTCTGGGGGGAGAAGTATCCAGAATTCTGTCTCCTACCCCAAGTCTCTTGCAGATACACCCCACTGGCCAAACTAAATCAGAAGTAAGAAGGCAAGATAGCCTTGGGGGTGAAATCAAAGCAGTATCAGGAACACAGTGGGAAGAGAAGCACGGAGAATGCTAAAGGGTAAGGTGCAAAATGAGGATAAGGCTGCTCATTGGATAAGACTGGATAGAAGAGAGTGGCATAAATAATTAGTCTCCCTTTTGGACATTGCTCTGAAGACATACAGTCACTGGCAATGTCACAGGGAGGAAAAAGTCCTGACTCCATACTCAGTCTGTTCCTTTAGCTCTAACCTTCATGCTTTGTTCTCTGTGCCTGGTTATGCTGGCCCTGTACCTTCTGTAAAAGAATGTTGTCTATAGCCCGGAATATATAGGATACCCCCTTCTCAAGGTTCTAAGCTTTAAAAGTATAACACTTTTCCATTCATATAAAGATAAAAAGTTACAGAACAGAGAATAATATTTGTCTTGTTGGAGATTTATAGAAACATTGTGACCAGACCTACATGGACAGATGCAAGAACAAAGGATTCTAGCACCAAGAAGTTTGTGACACCCACCCACACCCCTCTGCTGCTGCTAAGCTGCTTCAGTCGTGTTCGACTCTGTGCGACCCCATAGATGGCAGCCCACCAAGGCTTCCCCATCCCTGGGATTCTCCAGGCAAGAACACTGGAGTGGGTTTTCATTTCCTTCTCCAATGCATGAAAGTGAAAGGTGAAAGTGAAGTCGCTCAGTCCTGTATGACTCTTTGCGACCCCACGGACTGCAGCCTACCAGGCTCTTCTGCCTATGGGATTTTCCAGGCAAGAGTGCTGGAGTGGGGTGCCATTGCTCTAGTATAAAAGAAGCCTGATATCGTTCAACTTATTGGCCTGTTGTGTGGTGAGCAGTACAAGCTTGGGTTCAGTGACATTCAGGGTACAATAATTGCCAGCTAAGGCCTTTCTCCTTGGCTTTCTGTGAAAGTATTACTTTCATTTTGAAGTTTATAAAGTCAAGAAAAGGGTCAGTTGAGAAGAACTAGATCCATGTGGTTGAAACAATTACATATACCACTTATAACAGTTTATCCACCTTTCCATTTTTTTTTCAACCACAAACAAAACAGGGTTTCAACTAGGAAGCTGGGCAAAGTGTCAACTCTTATGGAACACAGAAATGCTTTTGGAGAAATTCAATTAGTTGCTGGATCTAGTTTGTCAGGAGTAGGGAATCATGGAACCCCTTGATGGTACATGGAAACCCAGGACTTATCCTTTGTGATTCAGATACCAGGCTGATAGCAGACTAATTCAGACTCTTCTAGTTGGTGGGGCCAGGATTGAAGCAGCCTCCTTACTAACCAAGATTGGTTTAGTACCAGGGCAAGTTCAAGTCTGGAAGTAAAAGTCACCAGTGGCTATAGCTGTAAGTGATTGAGTGCACGACCATCCACAGTCTTTAGAGATGGTTAAGCAGTTGGAAATGTTTTTTAAGCAGTGTAAGTGCTTTCTACTTATTGAAGGAGGAGACTTTACAGTAAATTAGTCCTTGTGACATTCTGAATTCAAAATATTCAAACTTCTTAAACATAGGTGAGTAATTTGCTTATACTGACCTCTGAAGATAATATAAAAGATAATTTTGTTATACCTCAATGGCATAGAACAGTGGCATAGGACTTTTGACCTAGACAGTACATTTCTAGTATTTTAATATTTAATTTTGGAGAGTCAATATACTAATGTTTTAATTTTTAAAAATTATATTCAATAATATGTTAGAATATTTTAAAGTCAGAAGTGCAGCATAAAANGCAGAATAAAAAAAGCCCATGATACTACCATTTAATTAAAATATTCTGACTTCTTATTTGACTATGACAATGCAACTAAAATTAATTGGACCAACAATTAATTAGAATGAATGTCTTCCTATGCTCTATTATATCAGAATGAACATAATAACTCATTTTGCATAAGAAAAGATATAAATTGACCTAATTGAAAGAAAATTACAGAATGTTTAACACTGTACATTTCTCAGTTTATTAAAATTTGCTAACCTATATATAACAAAATCACTGCAGATGGTGATTATAGCCATGAAATTAAAAGATGCTTACTCCTTGGAAGGAAAGTTATGACCAACCTAGATAGCATATTGAAAAGCAGAGACATTACTTTGCCAACAAAGGTCCGTCTAGTCAAGGCTATGGTTTTTTCAGTAGTCATGTATGGATGTGAGTGTTGGATGGTGAAGAAAGCTGAGTGCCGAAGAATTGATACTTTTGAACTGTGGTGTTGGAGAAGACTCCCGAGAGTCGCTTGGACTGCAAGAGGATCCAACCAGTCCATCCTAATGGAGATCAGTCCTGGGTTTTCATTGGAAGGACTGATGTTGAAGCTGAAACTCCAATACTTTGCCCACCTCAAGTGAAGAGTTGACTCATTGGAAAAGGCCCTAATGCTGGGGAGGATTGGGGACAGGAGGAGAAGGGGATGTCAGAGGATGAGATGCCTGGATGGCATCACCAACTTCATGGACATGGGTTTGGGTAGACTCTGGGAGTTGGTGATGGACAGGGAGGCCTGGCGTGCTGCAATTCATGGGGTCGCAAAGAGATGTCACTGAGCGACTGGACTGAACTGATATAGCAAAAGTTAAATGGAGTTTTGTGGCTTTCAACAATATCTTTTTCAAGACACATCCAATTTTCAGATTGTTTATTTGTTTTGAGTCATTGGATATGTTTATGCCTAACAGAAGCAGAAGATATTAAGAAGAGGTGGCAAGAATACACAGAACTGTACAAAAAAGATCTTCACGACCCGGATAATCATGATGGTGTGATCACTCATCTAGAGCCAGACATCCTGGAATGTGAAGTCAAGTGGGCCTTAGAAAGCATCACTATCAACAAAGCTAGTGGAGGTGATGGCATTCCAGTTGAGCTCTTTCAAATCCTGAAAGATGATGCTGTGAAAGTGCTGCACTCAATATGCCAGCAAATTTGGAAAACTCAGCAGTGGCCACAGGACTGGAAAAGGTCAGTTTTCATTCCAATCCCAAAGAAAGGCAATGCCAAAGAATGCTCAAACTACCGCACAATTGCACTCATCTCACATGCTAGTAAAGTAATGCTCAAAATTCTCCAAGCCAGGCTTCAGCAATACGTGAACCGTGAACTTCCTGATGTTCAAGCTGGTTTTAGAAAAGGCAGAGGAACCAGAGATCAAATTGCCAACATCCGCTGGATCATGGAAAAAGCAAGAGAGTTCCAGAAAAACATCTATTTCTGCTTTATTGACTATGCCAAAGCCTTTGACTGTGTGGATCACAATAAACTGTGGAAAATTCTGAAAGAGATGGGAATACCAGACCACCTGACCTGCCTCTTGAGAAATCTGTATGCAGGTCAGGAAGCAACAGTTAGAACTGGACATGGAACAACAGACTGGTTCCAAATAGGAAAAGGAGTACGTCAAGGCTGTATATTGTCACCCTGCTTATTTAACTTCTATGCAGAGTACATCATGAGAAACACTGGACTGGAAGAAACACAAGCTGTAATGAAGATTGCTGGGAGAAATATCAATAACTTCAGATATGCAGATGATACCACCTCTATGGCAGAAAGTGAAGAGGAACTAAAAAGCCTCTTGATGAAAGTGAAAGAGGAGAGTGAAAAAGTTGGCTTAAAGCTCAACATTCAGATAACGAAGATCATGGCATCTGGTCCCATCATTTCATGGGAAATAGATGGGGAAACAGAGGAAAAAGTGTCAGACTTTATTTTTGGGGGCTCCAAAATCACTGCAGATGGTGACTGCAGCCAAGAAATTAAAAGACACTTACTCCTTGGAAGAAAAGTTATGACAAACCTAGATAGAATATTTAAAAACAGAGACATTACTTTGCCAACTAATGTCCGTCTAGTCAAGGCTATGGTTTTCCAGTGGTCATGTATGGAAGTGAGAGTTGGACTGTGAAGAAGACTGAGCGCTGAAGAATTGAGGCTTTTGAACTGTGTTGTTGGAGAAGACTCTTGAGAGTCTCTTGGACTGCAAGGAGATCCAACCAGTCCATTCTGAAGGAGATCAACCCTGGAATTTCTTTGGAAGGAATGATGCTAAAGCTGAAACTCCAGTACTTTGGCCACCTCATGCAAAGAGCTGACTCATTGGAAAAGACTCTGATGTTGGGAGGGATTGAGGGCAGGAGGAGAAGGGGACGACAGAGGATGAGATGGCCATGATGCCCATCCAGGCATCATGGGCTCGAAGGACGTGAGTCTTAGTGAACTCCAGGAGTTGGTGATGAACAGGGAGGCCTGGCGTGCTGCGATTCATGGGGTCGCAAAGAGTTGGACACGACTGAGCGACTGAACTGAACTGATGCCATTTTATGTATTCATTATCCATACATCATATAGTTTACTAAATATGCATTTTATGTAGTTATTTTAGCTAATTTTGGATTAGTTATCTCCATGTTATTATCAATAAAATCATAAACTATCAGCATATTAACAGTTTAAAAGGTATATTTGTTACCCATCCTCTTTGAGAACAGGAGGTTAAATCAAATAACATATTTTCATGATTCTAGGAATGTTGTAAACAATCAGTACAAGAAAGCAAACTTTGAGTTTGAAATGCATGTATTAATTAGAAAAAATATTTTACATTTTTTGTTTTCACTTGTAAAACGGTGTATCCACTATGGAAAATAGTTTGGCAGTTTCTTTAAAAGTTAAACATCAGACTACCATATTGACTCAGCAATATACTCCTATACTCCTAGGTGTGAAGTAAAATTCATATTTTATAACAAGAGAAGAAAAATTTAAGCAAAAAAAATCTTCTCTGCCCTTTGGCCTCTTTTCTCCCCTGACTGCATTGTGTATCTGCATTGTGTGTGGACAAAACCTTCCACTGCAGAGACACCTGCTCAGTCATAAAGACCAACGTTTTCCTAGAATCAGTAAGATAGCTCCTTAAAAATAACATTCCTGAATCTTCCTGCCAATACAGGGGACATGGGCTCAATCCCTGTACCAGGAAGATTCCACATGCCACAGGGCAATTGAGCCAATGCATAACTACTGAAGCCTGCATGCCCTAGAGCCCATGATCTACAATATGAGAAGGAACCCCATTGAGAAGCCTACACTCTGCAACTGAAGAGCAGCCCCAGATGCTCACCACTAGAGAAAGCCTGCATGCAGCAATAAAGACCCAGTGCAGTCAAACATTAAAAAAAAAAAAAAAAGCATTCCCTCTTGATTTTGTAAGGGGTCACTCAGGGCTTAGACCCGGCTTATGTAAGCTGTCAATAATACATCATTTAATGTACAAGTCCCCTACTCAAAAGACTCACGTAACTGTGCCTTGACTTCAAATGGGTAGAACAGTTCTCTTAGCATCCTGAGAGGCATTTCCTGGATTATAATCCTCAAATTTGGCTCAAATAAAAGTTTCCATTTCTTTCTTAGGTTGATTGATTAACTTTTCATCAATACAGGTATCAGTTCAAGTTCAGTTCAGTTTAGTTGCTCAGTCGTGTCTGACTCTTTGCGACCCCATGAGTCGCAGCACACCAGGCCTCCCTGTCCATCACCAACTCCCAGAGTTTACCCAAACTCATGTCCATTGAGTCGGTGATGCCATCCAGCCATCTTATCCTCTGTCGTCCCCCTCTCCTCCTGCCCCCAATCCTTCCCAGCATAAGAGTCTTTTCCAACAGTCACCTCTTTGCATGAGGTGGCCAAAGTATTGGAGTTTCAGCTTTAGCATCAGTCCTTCCAATGAACACCCAGGACTGATCTTTAGAATGGACTGGCTGGATCTCCTTGCAGTCCAAGGGACTCTGAAGAGTCTTCTCCAACAACACAGTTCAAACACATCAATTGTTTGGCGCTCAGCCTTCTTCACAGTTCAACTCTCACATCCATACATGACCACAGGAAAAACCATAGCCTTGACTAGACGGACCTTGGTTCGCAAAGGAATGTCTCTGCTTTTAAATATGCTATCTAGGTTGGTCTTAACTTTCTTCCAAGGAGTAAGTGTCTTTTAATTTCATGGCTGCAGTCACCATCTGCAGTGATTTTGGAACTCCCCAAAATAAAGTCTGACACTGTTTCCACTGTTTCACCATCTATTTCCCGTGAAGTGATGGGACCAGATGCCATGATCTTCATTTTCTGAATGTTGAGCTTTAAGCCAACTTTTTCACTCTCCTCTTTCACTTTCATCAAGAGGCTTTTTAGTTCCTCTTCACTTTCTGCCATAAGGGTGGTGTCCTCTGCATATCTGAGGTTATTGATATTTCTCCCAGCAATCTTGATTCCAGCTTGTACTTCTTCCATATCCAAAATAATAGAAACACAAACTAGAACAGATATCTGTACAATCATGTTCACTGCAGTAATGTTCACAGCAGCCAAACGTGGGTCCTGTGTGTTCATCAATAGATGAACAGATAAACACAGTGAGGCATATACATACAATATACTGCTATTAAGTTATAAAAGGAAAAAACTTTGACATGCTACAATACAGATGAACCCTGAAAACATTACACTAAGTGAAATAAGAACTTCCCTGGTGAGTCAGTGGTAAAGAATCTGCCTGTCAATGCAGGAGACGTAGGTTCGATCCCTGGGTTGGGAAGGCCTGGTAACCCTCTCCAGTATTCTTGCCAGGGAAATCCCCTGAACAGAGGAGCCTTGCAGGCTAGAGTTCATGGGGTCAAAAAAGAGTCATACACAACCTAGCAACTAAACAAGTGAAATAAGCCAGACATAAACTAACAAATGTTAAATAATTTCACTTACACGAGGCCTGCAGAATAGGAAAATTCATAGAGAGCAGAATAAGATTATCAAAGCCTGTAAGGAAAGAAAAACTAATTATTATTTAATGAATACTGAGTTTATGTGTATTGAGAATAATGAAAAAGTTTTGGACATAGACAGTGGTAATGGATACATAGGATTATGAATGTAGTTAATGCCACTGATAATGGAGCAAAATTTGCTACCCCAAATTGTCTCTTTGGAAAGCAGATTTTTTCAAGCTGAAAACAAGACCCAAAACACTCAGGAAGAAACTCTGCCTTTCCCCCCAGACCACCTGACCTGCCTCTTGAGAAATCTATATGCAGGTCAGGAAGCAACAGTTAGAACTGGACATGGAACAACAGACTGGCTCCAAATAGGAAAAGGAGTACATCAAGGCTGTATATTGTCACCCTGCTTATTTAAGTTATATGCAGAGTACATCATGAGAAACGCTGGACTGGAAGAAACACAAGCTGGAATCAAGATTGCAGGGAGAATTATCAATGACCTCAGATATGCAGATGACACCACCCTTATGGCAGAAAGTGAAGAGGAGCTAAAAAGCCTCTTGATGAAGGTGAAAGAGGAGAGCGAAAAAGTTGGCTTAAAGCTCAACATTCAGAAAACAAAGATCATGGCATCCGGTCACATGACTTCATGGGAAATAGATGGGGAAACGGTAGAAACAGTGTCAGACTTTATTTTTTTGGGCTCCAAAATCACTGCAGATGGTGACTGCAGCCATGAAATTAAAAGATGCTTACTCCTTGGAAGAAAAGTTATGACCAACCTGGATAGCATATTCAAAAGCAGAGACATTACCTTGCCGACTAAGGTCCGTCTAGTCAAGGCTATGGTTTTTCCTGTGGTCATGTATGGATGTGAGAGTTGGACTGTGAAGAAGTCTGAGCGCCAAAGAATTGATGCGTTTGAACTGTGGTGTTGGAGAAGACTCTTGAGAGTCTCTTGGACTGCAAGGAGATCCAACCAGTCCATTCTGAAGGAGATCAATCCTGGGATTTCTTTGGAAGGAATGATGCTAAAGCTGAAACTCCAGTACTTTGGCCGCTTCATGTGAAGAGTTGATTCATTGGAAAAGACTGATGCTGGGAGGGATTGGGGGCAGGAGGGAAAGGGGACGACCCAGGATGAGATCCTGGATGGCATCACGGACACGATGGACGTGAGTCTGAGTGAACTCCGGGAGATGGTGATGGACAGGGAGGCCTGGTGTGCTGCGATTCATGGGGTCACAAAGAGTCGGACATTACTGAGCGACTGAACTGAACTGAACTGAACTGCCTCAGAAGAATTTAGAAAGAGGGCCTACCATATATATTACCAAACATATCTACAAAGAATGTGGGCTATGTGTGGTGAGAGAAGCTCAGAGTGTTCCATTGTCTGTGTTCTATTGTCTCTGCATGACTTAGCAAATATTTGTTTACCAAACATTCACTTTTCCAGTTACAAGTTAAATGCCTTCCTTCCCTATTGATTGAGAGGAATTGGATAAGGAAGAAAGGAACTGGTGGATTATTAGACAGGCTTTGAAGGAAATCTCAGATGCTACAGATGGCATGCAAACAGAAGGAAAATCATAAGAGACACATTGAGTCAGGAAACAGTTTATTTTTAAAGAAGCATGGGATGCTTGGGAAAGGAACGATGAGAGATAAGGCAGCAAGTGAAGATCTATCTTGGGAAACTGAGATTATCGTGTTCTATTACTGATACCCCAGAGTTTTTTGACCTTGAACTATTTTTGCGCATGTGTGCTAAGCCACTTCCGTTGTGTCATCTTTGTGACCCCATGGACTATAGGCTGGCAGGCTCCTCTGTCCATGGTATTCTCCAGGCAAGAATACTGGAGTGGATTGCCATGCCCTTCTTCAGAGGGTCTTCCCAACCCAGGGATTGAACCCACATCTCCTGTGCCTCCTGCATTGCAGATGGACTCTTTACTCCTAAGGCACCTGAGAAGCACTTGGAACCAAAAAAGACTCCAAATTACTAGAGCAATCTCAAGAAAGAACAAAGTAGGAGTTATCACACTTCCTGATTTCACACTATATTACAAAGCTATAGCAATCAAAACAGCATGTTGCTGGCATGAAAACAGACACAGAGACCAAAGAAACAGATGCAAGACCCCACTCATAAATGCACACATCTATGTTCAACTGATATTTGGTAAAGGAGCCAAGAATGCTTAATTGGGAAAAGATAATCTCTTCAATAAATGGTGCTGAGAAAAGTTGATAGCCACACACACCAGAATAAAATTGGATCCTTACCTTATACCAGTCACAAAAATTAACTTGATAAATGTAAAACAACCAGGGAAGAAATAAATTAGGAGGTTAATATTAACATATATTTCTATGTAAAATAGATAACCACCAAAGACCTACTGTATAGCACACAACTATACTCAGTATTTTGTAACAACTTATAAAGAAAAAGAATCTGAATCATATATAAATATATATCTGAATATGTGTATGCACATATATATACATCTGAATCACTGTGCTATATACCTGAAACTAATAAGTGTTAGTTGCTCAGTCGTGGCCGACTCTTTGCCATCCCATAGAATGCAGCCCTCCAGGCCCCTCTGTCCATGAGATTTTCCAGGCACGGATACTGGAGCGGGTTGCCATTTCCTTCTCCACGGGATCTTCCCAACCCAGGGATCGAACCCAGGTCTCCTGTACTGCAGGCAGATTCTTTACCAACTGAGCTACAAGGGAAGCCCTGAAACTAATACAATGTTATAAATCAGATATAGTTCAGTTTCTAAAAAATGTACATCAGAGGACATGAATGGATGAAAAGAATTATAGATATGGAAGACAGAATAGGAAAAGTAATATTGAAATCTTAGCTCTTTCAAGACTAAAATATTTGATAGGAGAGGGTGCCAGAAGTATAGGAAACATTTAATAGTGCCATTGTTTTTCTTTGTGAATTATTTACACAGGTGGTTATTAAGGTCATAATGTCAATTTTAATTTTGGCAAACTTTGTTCACCAAAAATCCTTGAAATTTTCACTTTATTGAAGTACGCTTGACAGAAGACATACAGGTGGGCTCAGAACACCTGATTTTCTAGCTAATTTTCAAGAAACAAAATCATTCTAGAGCAAATTATTTTACATTAAAATTGACATAACAAAGTTAATTGCTTTTAAGCAGTGAGAAGATGACTGAGTAGGAGACTTAAGTGTATTTTGACTAAAAAGTAAGCCCACATAGATTAAATATAACTTCCTTATTTTAAAGAAAACCTTCATAAGCAGTTTTTCTTTTTTAAATTTTAGAGGAACTTGCTAGGAGAATGAAATAGGGAGATAACAATAGTATCAGCATCTTCTGTGCTTTTTAATGATTTTTTTCAAGGTTAAAGTTTCATTTATTTTTGTGGAGATGCCAATGGAAGCACAATTTTTCTGCATGCTTCCCACTGCCCTCAGCCCCTTTGCTGGCCTCAGAGTAGTGACATAATGAAAAATTAAGTGCTGAGTCTCTTACCAAAAAGTCCTCAATCAAGAGTAAGTGAGCTTTTTTTTCCTCTTCACTCATTTCTCTACTTAAAAAAATGCCCAGATTGCTCAAAGAGAGCTAAAGTGAGAGACGAAACAGAATCTGGAACCACAAAGTTGGGAGTTGAGTTGATCTGGGCTTGAGCTGTTTAAGAGCTGCTGGAACGTGGGTTGGTGCATCCATATTAAAGCTTGGAAAATCACCTGGTTCATTATCAGTTGTAGGGGGTGGAATCTCATTCTACCAATTTCTAATATTTTATCACTGGACAAATCTCTTAACCCCAGTAAACTTTCATTTTCTCATGTTTAAAATGAGGACATGAAAATCAATACTAACTTCACAAGTTTACAGGGAGGATTATATAGAGTGATATCTGTAACCTACTCAGGGAACCACTGGCATGTGGCATTATTCAGCAAACTGGAGATGCTATAATTCCCCAAGAAATATTCTCCCAAGAAAGTGTTCTTGAGTACTTCTTCAGGATAGAATTGTTGGTACTGAAAAACACAAAGAAATTTTCTATATCATCTCTGTCAACCAAAGAGTTACTAGAATATCTTGGGAAGGTTTGTTATATAGAAAGTTAATTAGCAATGAAGAGCAGAGTGGTGTTTGGCAGGCTTAATATGAGGGAAGCAACTGAGCACAGAAAATGCCTGGAGGAGATAAGGTCTTCAGCAGATATTTCAAACTTGCTGCACTGCTTTCTAACTACTGCACAATTGCACTCATCTCACATGCTAGTAAAGTAATGCTCAAAATTCTCCAAGCCAGGCTTTAGCAAGACGTGAACCGTGAACTTTCTGATGTTCAAGCTGGTTTTAGAAAAGGCAGAAGAACCAGAGATCAAATTGCCAACATCTGCTGGATCATGGAAAAAGCAAGAGAGTTCCAGAAAAACATCTATTTCTGCTTTATTGACTATGCCAAAGCCTTTGACTGTGTGCATCATAATAAACTGTGGAAAATTCTGAAAGAGATGGGAATACCAGACCACTTGACCTGCCTCTTGAGAAATCTGTATTCAGGTCAGGAAGCAACAGTTAGAACTGGACATGGAACAACAGACTGGTTCCAAATGTACATCAAGGCTGTATATTGTCCCCCTGCTTATTTAACTTCTATGCAGAGTACATCATGAGAAATGCTGGACTGGAAGAAACACAAGCTGGAATCAAGATTGCTGGGAGAAATATCAATAACCTCAGATATGCAGATGACACTACCCTTATGGCAGAAAGTGAAGAGGAACTAAAAAGCCTCTTGATGAAAGTGAAAGTGGAGAGTGAAAAAGTTGGCCTAAAGCTCAACATTCAGAAAATGAAGATCATGGCATCCGGTCCCATCACTTCATGGGAAATAGATGGGGAAACAGTGTCAGACTTCATTTTTTTGGTGCTCCAAAATCACTGCAGATGGTGACTGCAGCCATGAAATTAAAAGACACTTACTCCTTGGAAGAAAAGTTATGACCAACCTAGATAGCATATTCAAAATCAGAGACATTACTTTGCCAACAAAGGTCCGTCTAGTCAAGGCTATGGTTTTTCCTGTGGTCATGTATGGATGTGAGAGTTGGACTGTGAAGATGGCTGAGCGCCGACGAATTGATGCTTTTGAACTGTGGTGTTGGAGAAGACTCTTGAGAGTCCCTTGGACTGCAAGGAGATCCAAGCAGTCCATCCTAAAGGAGATCAGCCCTGGGATTTCTTTGGAAGGAATGATGCTGAAGCTGAAACTCCAGTACTTTGGCCACCTCATGCGAAGAGTTGACTCATTGGAAAAGACTCTGATGCTGGGAGGGATTGGGGGCAGGAGGAGAAGGGGACGACCCAGGATGAGATGGCTGGATGGCATCACGGACTCGATGGACGTGAGCCTGAGTGAACTCCGGGAGCTGGTGATAGACAGGGAGGCCTGGCGTGCTGCGTGCGATTCATGGGGTTGCAAAGAGTCAGACACGACTGAGTGACTGAACTGACTGACTAACTGCACCACTTTCTCTCCTTTAAGATTCCCTTGTGTTCCCCCAAGGCTATTTATAACAACAAAGGCCAGTGTCCTCTGAGCTGCCTTTCTTGACCTTTCCTTTGGTTCACCTGAGTTATCCTAGCCCTTCATCTTATAGTATCTTCTTTTTTCATCAACATGTAACTAAATGAAGCCTGTTTTCTTTGTAGTTGTTGTGTTCAACTCTTTGTGACCCTATGTACCATAGTCTGCTAGTCATCTCTGTTTATGGGATTTCCCAGGCAAGAATACTGGAATAGGTTGCCATTTCCTTCTCCAGGGCATCTTCCCAACCCAGGTCTCCTGCATCACCAGTGGATTCTTTACAACTGAGCCACCAGAAATTGTAAGATAAACTTGTGTTTATTTACTTATTTTAATGCTTCAAAGTGGGTTGTCTTACAAGCAATGTTAGAGACTTTCAACTTGTGAACTCAAATTTCAAATATAACTTTTCCACTCCCTGGTAATCCTATTAAACTCCAGTATGTTCACTTTCTCATTCATTATATTTATGCTACTCTCTTCCTCCTCAAACATCGAATAGCAGCTCTCCTTTGAAGCTTTCTTGGCTTATTAAACTTGCTTCATTTTTTTCAACAACACAGATTTAGTAACTGTCCCCATCTGCTGTCTATGAGGGCTACCAAGACATATGTATCCTTAGGTATACCTTCTCTCTTATCCTTTGCATATTTACTAATGTAGCTTGACAAATAAGAGAAAGAACTCCAGCCTTGCAATCATTTCCCATGTGAAAGGCTATGTATCACGTTATCATGCAAAGTAAGTCCAACAGCGCCCTTCCACTGTGGCTTTCCTGGGCATCTTTCCTTCCAGCAATCCTTTAGGGATTCAGGTCACATTCCTGTTGGAGACCATTTTCAACACATGGCCTCTGTGGTCACCACAGAGGCAAGAGAGAAGTGATAGAGCAGACTTAACTGCTTTAGTTCAGATGCAGTGTTTTATTTATTGCTATGATCCTTTTGTGGAAACTAATCATATGGCCCTATCTGTACTCAAGACACACAGAAAATACAGTTGTGTGCTCAGAAAGGATAAACAGCTTGGTGCTTAATTGGCCACATTATGGATGAAGGCTTCTTGTTTCTATAAAGTACAAGCCCCTTCACTTGTGCTCTGTGCTCTGTTGTTGCTAAACTTATCAGGAATCTTACTTCTGAAATTTTTATTCCTCCCGCCTAACAATTTCTCTTCTTTCATTAGATCATTACTGTTAGTATACAAACATACTTCCATTCTTTTATATCTCTTGTCATAAAGAACAACAACAACAAAAACTATCAAAGAATACTTGCTTCACCCATTTGTCTCTCTATCACCCAGGTTTCTAACAGCATGAAAACTTCTTCAGAGACTCCCATTTCTGTGTGCCTTCTGTTTCCTGGTAGGATACTAACTTGTACATGCCTTCTAATGAGGAGAGAAATTGGGTGTGGAAACTCAAGTTAGATACTAAGTCTTGTGTTTATAACTGTCAACATGGTGACAGAGAAATTTAAAAACTGCCGATGGGTAAATTTCAGAAATAAAAATTCTAAAACCTGAAATTCCATATAAATGCATCAGCTATGACAGATAAAGAATACCTATTTTCACACTGTAAAAAAGTTCATCCTGAATTTGTTACCTCTTCTGTATCTGTGCATTCTACCCCCAGTAATCTAGTAGACATCAATGCCATCAGTGATGCCATCTTAAAAAATAAAAAACAGCACAGAATTTTTCTTTGACCCTCCTACATTTCTTTTTAACTACCACTCCATTCTCATACCATTTAAAACTTGGAGTTTATACCCTCTTTGCTTTCTCTTTTTCAATTTCTGTCTTCCATCCCATTTGATAGAACTTTCATCTCCAGCACTCTACAGACATTGTCAAAGACCTTCTGTGTTGGCAAATTCATTTTTGATGTTTTAATTTTATGAACAATTATCCTCTAAATCCTGGAGTGCCTGAGGGCTTCTCTCACTATATTCCCTTCGTAGGTGATCTCATTCCAAATGCAAGACTCTAAGTACTTTCTTAATATACAAATACCTCCCAAACCTATATCTCCAGCCAAGACCACTTCCCAGAACTCTGGACTCATATATCAAACACTCACACTTGATGTATTTATTTTGCTATCCAATTTATATCTGTAACATGCCATAGCTAATGAAGAATTCTTAATCCACTCCCAAAGATCCTGCATTTCCACTGGTCTTCAAGTCAGTAATTGGTGCCACTACCCACCAAATTGACCAGTTAATGAATTAATCCCAATTCATCTCATTTCCTCACCCCTACATTCAATCTATCAGCAAGTCATGCTGACTCCTGTTAAGTGTAGCTTTGAAACTTTTTGTAAGTGGATCCACTTACATCTCTCCATCCATTGATATCATCCAGGAAAGAACAGCATGATTACTGGGCTCGGTTATTGCAAAAAGGCCTCCACAGGTCTTCCTGTTTCCATTTTTGCAGCATTTGTCATTAACCCATTATTTTGTATAAAAGTAAGGCAGACTACACTACTCCCAGCTCAGTGAGTTCAGTTGTTCAGTTGTGTCCAACTCTTTGTGACTCCATGGACTGCAGCATGCCAGTCTTCCCTGTCCATCACCAACTCCTGGAGCTTGCTCAAACTCATGTCCATAAAGCCAGTGATGCCATCCAACCATCTCATCCTCTGTTATCCCCTTCTTCTGCCTTCAATCTTTCCCAGCATCAGAGTCTTTTCCAGTGAGTCAGTTCTGTGCATCAGGTGGCCAAAGTATTGAAGTTTCAGCTTTAGCATTAGTCCTTCAATTGAATATTCAGGATTGATTTCCTTTAGGATTGCCAACAAAGGTCGGTCTAGTCAAAGCTACCGTTTTTCCAGTAGTCATGTATGGATGTGAGAGTTGGACTATAAAGAAAGCTGAGCACTAAAGGATTGATGCTTTTGAACTGTGGTGTTGGAGAAGACTCTTGAGAGTCCCTTGGACAGCAAGGAGATCCAACCAGTCCATCCTAAAGGAAATCAGTCCTGAATAATCATCGGAAGGATTGATGCTGAAGCTGAAACTTCAATTCTCCCAGCTACTAATATATTTAGATTAGTATCTGATTTCTTTAACCTGCTAATTGATGCCCACATGAGATGAGTCCTTCATTTCTCTCCAGCCTCAGCTTGTCTACTTTGTCTCTCCCCCAACCACTCTCCAGAAACACCGGTTTTATTTTTTTTCCTTATACGTGACAAGCTCATTCTATTGGCAAGCCTTTACTATAGCCCCTCTCTCTATAAAGGCTCCTTTTGCCTGGCTGGCTCCTTCTTGCTCTTTAGATTCCAGGTTTAAATATCACCTTAGAAGAAAGTAATTCAGCAAGACTAATTACTGATTTATATTAACTGCTAATAATTATTATTTTCTAATGATGTATTTAATACTACTTAGAAAAAGCTAATTACTACTTTAGTATAATGTAACCATCCAATCATTTACTAATACATCACTTTATTTCAATTTGGTGCAAGACTTATTATAATTAATTAGTATACTGGTTTATTGTCTCTTACTCACTAAAATGTAAACTGTTAGTAAAAGCCTTGTCTATTTGTTATCCATTGATTTCTCTAAATATTAAGACAATTCCTGGAGTACTGCAGANAGATATCTGGTAAATTTTTATTGAAAGCCTAAAAATAAAATTATGTATTTGATGCAGTATTTTCATTTGATATTTTATCAATATTTGTATTTTATTTGAATCAGTGTTTATGTTTGTAGTTGATACAGTATCTATATAGTATTTGATGTTCCACAAACATCATTACATTGGTGGTGATTTGTCTTATGTTGAATTTTTGGGAAACAAATACTAAGATATAGATTTGTCATATTGCATGCATGCATGCTCAGTCACTTCAGTCATGTCCAACTCTTTGCAACTGCAAGGGCTGTAGTCCACCAGTCTCCTCTGTCTTTGGGATTTTCCAGGCAAGAATACTGGAATGGGGTGTCATTTCTTCCTCCGGGCGATCTTCCCAACCCAGGGATCGAACCCATGTCTCCTGTTTTCCTGCATTGAAGGCAGATTCTTTACCACTGAGCCACTAGGAAAGACTAGATTTGTCATATTAGGAAGTAGTAATTAGTAATTAATATTAGGATGATATTATGGGTTGGATTGTATCCCCCATATGTATATGTTGATGTCCTAACCCTAACAGTACCTCAGTGTGTGACTCTAATCGAAAATAGCATCCCTGCAGCTTTAATTAGCTAAAGATGAGGTCATACTAGAATGGTGTGCATGCTCAGTCACTTCAGTCATATCTAATTCTTTGTGACCCTATGGACTGTAAACTGCCAGGCTCCTCTGTCCATGGTATTTTCCCAGCAAAGAATACTGGGATGGGTTGCCATGCCCTTCTCCAGGGGATCTTCCGAACCCAGGGATTGAACCTGCATCTCCTGTATTGCAGGAGGATTTTTTTTTTTACTGTTGACCCATTGGGGAAGTTTTGGGGGAAGGTTTATAATCCCATATTACTCATGTCTATAAAAAGGGAAAAGCTGGATACAAATATGCACATAAGGAGAAAGTTATGAAGATGAAGGCAGAGATCACATGATGCAGGAGAAACCAAAGGACCCCAAAGATTGCCAGCAAACCACTAGAAGCAGGAAACATATTTCCTCCTCAAAGACTTCAGAAAGAACCTACTTTTACATCTTGACCACATACTTGTGAGACAATATGTTTCCCCTGTTTGTGCCATTTAGTTTCTGGCACTTTGTTACTGCAGCTATAGCAAGCTAACATAGTTATTCATAGCTGTTTTGATTGAGGCAAGGGTGTCAGGACTTGCACCCTCATAAATAAAGATAAAATTTAAAAGATTTTTTGGTGGAGTGAAAAAGGGAAGGGTGAGTGAGCCAAGAAAGGTCAAGAATGACATCTGGTTTCTGACCCTTTCAACTAAAGCTTTGAGAAGCCCTTCCAGTGAAGGTATCAGCTGACCTGGATTTGAAGAGTAAGTTGTCATTCATTGGATAGATAAATAAAAATAGGGTTAAGGGTTGGAAAGAAGCACTAGGCCAATAGAAAGAGTGGACATTGTGCATTAAAAGGAATACAAATGTGGAAGTACTAAGTGTGTTCATAAGTTACAAAATAGTCCCTATATCTGAAGGACTTTTGAAGAATATCAGCATATGAGGTTGAAAAGGTGGATTGGGAAAAGATATCAAAATCCTCAAATGTGTGGTGACCATGTGATTTATTTTCTTACCTGGTATGCCTTTTAGAGTGAGGAGGAAGCTATCAGTAATTATGACAATACAGTTGTTACCAATGGGACTGTCTTAAGACACTGGGAATTGAGTTACTCTGCACTCTCTAAGGGGGCTGACTCTTATAAGCCATGGAGTGTTGGAGATATTTGAAGGAGGGCAGGGAAATAATCAGATAAAGATTTCAGAAAGGATGATGTGGAGCCTCTGTAGAGGTAGATATAGAATTTGCTTGTTCCTTAAAAAAAAAAACAAAAAAAAAAAACACAAACAACTTTTTGAACACCTTTACAAAGCTTGTAACTATTTATTTCTCTCTCTCTCTCTCTTTTTTTTTTTTTGTCCACACCCCTTGGCTTGTGAGATCTTAGTTTCCAGAGCAGGGATCAAACCTGCTCACCCTGCATTTGAAGTGTGGAGTCTTAACCATTGGACTTCCAGGGAAATCCCTGCTTGTTCATTTTAATGAACAAGTTCATTTTAATTTCATCCAAATTATTATTTTATAAATAATTTTTATGTATATTTGCCTTTAAATAGTTTTCCAGATTCTGTTTATCTTGATGAGAGACAATGTGACTCTTGTTTAAAGTGGAAGGACTACATACTAAAGTTTTGACTATATAAGAAGAGATATATGTGGAAATTTGCATGTATTTTTAGACACCAGGAGAGGACAACATAATTTTAACCCAATCTAAGTTTCTATACTCTTTTACCATTCTACATTTAAGTCCATGCTAATTTGTTTTTGCTAGTCATTCTTTAGAACCAGCTTCTGCTCATCTCTAGAGAAAGCCTCCATATTTCTTGAATACTTTTGGTTCTTATCCACTGTTTCTATGATCTAGCTCCTGTCATCATTCTAGGATACTGTAGCATCACACCAATGCTATTATTCTCTGCATGTCAGCTAGAGGCTGGGGAGGGGAGAGACCTACTTAGCAGAAAGAGATACTGGAATCAGGACCAGACCATCCAGAATGAATGAGCAGATACATTCCAAGGTCTAAAGCACAGAGGTGCAGATAAACAACAAACCAAGGTAACACACACTAGTGAATAAACTTTTGAGAAACTTGTGTACCTTTAGCCCAGAGAAAACACTAAGATCAGAAGTGGGGGCCTCATGTCCTTGTAAAGGGCACAGGTGGATGGGCACATGCACTCACATTCAGTCTCCACTGCTTCAGTTAGAATGTTTATGTAAATTGACATTTCCTCAAATTCTTCAATTGCAATAACTTATATTTTCCTTCTCTCTCAATGTCCCTCACTCATGTCCCTCTCTCAGTGCTCTGAGGGACCTTGACCTCTCTCCATGAAGACTTACCTCTTTTGACATTTGCCACCCCTTCCCTCCCACTAACTGTGCTCTATGTCTGTGTTTCCTCTGATCCCTTCTATTCCTGTAGTCTGTTGGCTACCACGTCTATGTCTAATCTCAGGTAAAGAAGCATTATTCTCAATAGTCATTTTTGAAATTGTTCTGCAGTGTTTCTATACCATACTCTACAATGTCGATTTGGTTTGTTTTTCACTCTTCTCAAAGGGCCAATCCCATTTTCCATCATGGCCTGGCTTCCTACTCCTATAAGAAGAGAAAGAAGCAATTTGATTTGAACTCTTAAAAATTCCCCAGACTTCCCTGGCGGGCTAGTGGTTAAGACTGCACTTCCAGTTAAGGGGGCCTGGTTTCGATCCCTAGTCTGGGAGCTAGATCCCACATGCTGCAACTAAGATCTGGAACAGTGAAAACAAAAAAAGTTTTCCCTTCCACTTCAAAATTCCCCAGGGTCATTACCATTAATTACTCTACCTTCTTCATCTCAAAACAAAAAGAGACATTTTCCTTTTTAAAGTTTAGACATCTGGCTACTCTCTTCATTACTCTGGACCTACATCCATTGACCATTCTCCTTTTCCCTTTTCTATTACACCTTAAACTTTGCCTTACTACTGGCTCTTCATCAAATCAACAAGTTTTTTCCTTCCCTTTATTTTTATTTTATTTCACAGGTATGTACAAAAATTTTTCTGTCGTTCCCAACTTCCCATTTTAACTTAATTTTTCTCTTTAACCACTCACTTTCTTACAGCAACATAACATCTTTTCTCTCTTCACACCCCCCACTTCCTTAGCAAATCAATCTAATAAAAACTATTTCCACCTTCTAGCATTTTATAGCTTTTAACTGCACTTTCTTTTTATTTTAGTAAATAAAGTTGTTCATATTTTTCCATTTGTTCTTTCAATGTTTTCAGAGAAGCTTTGGCTTCTGACTGAAGTGAGAATTGTCATGATAAAATATGACAACATAGATTCTGTTCAAGTTCAAGAGAAAGGAAACATATGGGTGGCTGACAGCACACATATTTTATGTTCACTAGGACTGCTTGAAGAGCCAGTTCTCTCAACCACGGATGCCGGTTTTATGAAAGATAAAGTCAATTCTCTTTTAAGTCAGTTTGGGAAAATGTACAACTTGACAAAATATATTTATTCTTAGCAAAAGGTATGTTCAACAGACAATTTTGCTCCAAACACCACCAATACATATTTTAACATCCAGTCTGCCTATGGAACAAACATACATCTGTTTGGAGCACAGTTGGATAGTTTGTTAAATGAGGAAAATGTAAATTCAAGTGTCTTCTGTGGCAGGATGTAAATCCAGGAAAAATCTGAGCAGAATAAATATGGCAGAGAAGTGTAGAAGCAACACCAAATTGGTTGGGATGAGTCTATGGCTTCCTGACTTATTCCCTGAGATTCTTAGTCTCAACCTCTCTACTCTTTAGCTGTTTCCATCTTCTCTTCCTCTCTCATTAAGACAATATTCCTTTTACTCACTTACTCCTATTAATAAAGATTTTAAGAGTATCATTCAGAAAATTTATTATTGCCTCAAAAAGTTTATGATACCAGGATAGTAAGACACCTAGAGATGTGTGTAGTTGATTTCTAACTCTATTTCACTAAATGTTGCTCAAATAATTAAAATTTTTAGAAAATAATTTTCAGTGAAAAAAAACAGTTCACTTTTATAGGTAATAATCATGTAATCTTATTTAAGTTTTACAGACTCCATTCAGTACATTTAAATTGCCTTTTTTTTTCCTGGTAACTTTTTTTTTTTTTGTATCAGAACTTCCTCTTATGATTTCCCTTGTATACAGGTTTCATTTAGAGAACACTTCAGTGAAACCATTTCCAGTGTTCAGTCCCTACTCCTCTGCTCCTCTCTCTACAATGTAAAGAATTCACTCACTTCTAGGGTATAGTTTCAAATTCCATGGTTACCCAAATATATGATCCTAGCCTTCACACCTTAGGAAATGTCCGTTCTTATGCTTTAATCTATACATGGGGCCTTTACATTTTTATGTAATTTTTCTTAATAAGTATGCATAAAATTAATAACTGGACTTCCCTCATGGTCCAGTGGTTAAGAATCCACCTGTTAATGCAGTGGACGTGGGTTTGTTTCCTGGTCTGAGAAAATTCCACATGCAGATGATACCACTGTAATGGCAGAAAGCAAAGAGGAACTAAAGAGCATCTTGAATAAGGTGAGCGAGAAGAGTGAAAAAGCTGTCTTAAAACTCAACACTCAAAAAAATAAGATCATAGCAACCGGCCCCATCATTTCATGGCAAATAGATGGGGAAAAAGTGGAAACAGTGGCAGATTTTATTTTCTTGGGCTCCATAATCACTATGGACAGTGACTACAGCCATGAAATTAAAAGATGCTTGCTCCTTGGAAGAAAAGCTATGACAAACCTAGACAACATATTAAAAAGCAGAGACATCACTTTGCCAACAAAAGTCTGTATAATGAAAGGTATAGTTTTTCCAGTAGTCATGCACAGATATGAGAGTTGGACCATAAAGAAGTCTGAGCACCTAAGAATTGATCTTTTTGAATTGTGGTGCTGGAGAAGACTCTTGAGAGTCCCTTGGACAGCAAAGAGATCAAACCAGTCAATCCTAAAGGAAATCAGTCCGGAATATTCATTGGAAGGACTGATGCTGAAGCTGAAGCTCCAATACTTTGGCCACCTGATGCAAAGAGCTGACTCATTGGAAAAGACCCTGATCCTGGGAAATATTGAAGACAGGAGGAGAAGAGAGTGACAGAAGATGTGATGTTTCGATGGCATCACCAACTCAATGGATATGACTTTGCACAAACTCCAGGAGATAGTAAAGGACAGGGGACTCTAGCATGCTGCAATCCACAGGGTTGCAAAGAGTCGGGTGTGACTGAGTGACTGAATAATGGGGCCACTAAGCCTGAGCTCCATAGGTACTGAGCCTGAGCTCTAGAGCCTACAAGCTGCAACTACTGAAGCTCCTGTGCCTAGAGTCCCTGCTCTTTAATGAGACGCCACCATAATGAGAAGCCTGTGCACCACTACTAGAGAGTAGCTTGTGCACTGCAATGAAGATCCAGCACATCCAACTATATATATTGTATATAAAATTTAAAGATTAATCACCATGCTCCCTTTAATAGTGGGCATTAAATGATTATGAATTGTATATCATGATGAAAACTCTGAGACACAGATATTACTTAAATATTTACTGAGATAACAAATGATACAGCTGGTTGCATCTGGACAGCTGGAAGATCTGAGTAAGTTCATGGTGAGATTTGGCTGCACAGCACTCCCCCACCCCAC
Source organism: Redunca redunca (assembly GCA_006410935.1). Taxonomy (NCBI): domain Eukaryota; kingdom Metazoa; phylum Chordata; class Mammalia; order Artiodactyla; family Bovidae; genus Redunca; species Redunca redunca. Next base: position 51,155 of record SJYQ01004988.1, read on the forward strand.
ACTAGCATTTCTGTCCCCTGAAGCAGTATTTGGTCCACATCCTGCTAACAGCAGTCTGTGTGAAGTGGGTTTGTCAAGCCTGAGCTCCAGCCATGTATTACCAAATCATCTTTTGTAACCAAATGTGCTTGATGTTGGATAGAGAGGCTGCTTGGAAAGTCAGTCCTTCACCCCAACCCCAGCCCACCACCAAGGTTACTTCTCTATTAAAAAAAGTCTCTTGCACATTTGCACCAGATTGAAAGTTAACAAAAAGTTCTTCCTCTAGACATCTTTTTAGGTGAATCTGCCTTCTATGCACTGAATTAGATTTGCCCCTCAATTTCCTTGTCTTTTCTAAAGATATTACCATTTTTAAAATTACTTTCACTCAGAACCTAGGAGTTCTCTGTGACACATCTCTCCTTTTCTCACTGTGTCAAAAATTAAAAATTTCTCGTTGTTCCCACTGACATCTTCTAAATCCAGGTTCATTTTCATTCCACTCAGCAAGCCAACTGACTGGATTTCAGGAAGTTTGTTGCTACCCCACAACCCATCTCTAATTATGACACCAAATAAGTGTGTCTCAAGCAACATGTCACTTTTCTGCTGAAGTACTTCATTGTGCGTCTGTAATGTTTTTAAGCCGAGGTTCTTCTTGCAAATGTCTCACAACTTCAATGTGTCCTATTTCTCATCTTATTTCTCAGTGTTTTCCAATGTGAAGCTTCTACACTGATAGGGCCAGTCTCTTTGTTCTCCTCAAATTTAGCGTGCTTTCTTTTTCATTAAATTCTTTATATTCCTCAATGCCCCGATTCTCAAATTTGAAGCCTAGACAACTACCCTGCTTTTCAAGTTCCTCACATCTATTAACTCCTTTAATAACCCCATCCCTATGATAGGCATTAAATTATACACATGGAATCATAACCTTAGGATAGTGTTAGTGTCTCTTCTTGTCCTGGAAATAGATTTATCTATACCATTTTTTCTGGATTTCACATGTATGTGTTAATACATGATACGGACACAAGGTGGAGGGGGGAAAGGGAGGGTGGGACAAATTGGGAGACTGGGATTGACATACACTACCATGCGTAGAACAGATAACTAGTGGGAAGCTGCTGGGTGGCACAGGGAGCTCAACTCAGTGCTCTGTGATGACTTAGAGGGGTGGGGTGGGG
>SJYQ01004988.1:59973-105965 GCA_006410935.1 Redunca redunca
CAAAAACAAAAATAAATCCGTTAATATTTTTCCTGTAAAAACAAAAGTTTGGAAGACTTCCTTAAGTTAATACACTTAATCATTTACTTTATAAATTAAGAAAACATTTTAAACATTAAAGATCAGAGTTGAGTTGTGTTATATGTTATCCAAATAATCTTCCCAGCCTAGCTTTTGAAATCAGCATGACATGGCTCTAATCTTCAGATAAATACCAGTTTTTTTTTTTTTTTCTTTTTTTTACAAAGGGGTAAACAAATCCAGAGAGAGTGTCTAATATTTACTTAACACCTCCTTTGAGTCTTACTGAGTAGCGTGAAAAGTTTTTGCTTTCTCTTTTGCTTTGCACCAAGCACAGCTGGTATCATTCAAACCTTGTAAGACTAAATCTGAGGATTATGGCTGACAGGTAGGGTGGCAAGAAGCACGAGTGTTGGGCTGCAGGTTGCCATGGGGAGACTGGCATTGAGGGGAGAGGCTACTGTGTATGTTTCTGTTACTACTTACACATGATTCTATCCAATAAACAATTAACATCCTGTTAGTATGCAGAAGACAACACATGCTGTTTTTTCTGTGGAAGCTGCAAAGATACCTAAGAAATTGTCTTGGACTTCAAGAAACATTTCATTTGTGTTATATAGGGACTCCTTGAGAGTTAAGTTCATATAAGCAGTTCAGCTGAGTTTTGCATGATGCGCATCATTGTTCAATATTTATTAACTATAGCCTTCCTGTGTAAATGCAGGAAAACTGTTTAACAGTCCCTCCCACCCTTGAAATTCTGATTTCTCTAGTCACTTTGAGTGAAAAAGCCCCACACCCTCTCTGTTCCTTTAGGCTCCCTTTTCAGGTACCTGTTACAGCATGTCTGCCTGCTTTGTGGAGTTGTATATACTACCGCCCCCTGCTCTGTATTGAGAACTTACTGAAGGTGGAGGAAGAGTCCCTGATTCAGTGTGGCAATCAACATCTCCTACCAACAAAGTACCTTACATTTAGAAATAGCAATAACATCAACAGTATTAACAACAACAATGCTAAACTGAACTGTATTTATGTGGAATTAAATTCTATATCAATGCAGAATTTTAGAGATGCGGGCCATGTCTAGAAGTCCTATCAAAAGGAGAAGGAATAGGTCTTGGCCAGATCTTTGAAACTGAACTTCATAGAATAGTGGGAATGCAGTGAAAATAGAGTGCAAAATGATGGTCTACTTCTTTTGAATCAGGGATGGAAAGTAAATTCAGATTTTGGAATGCCAAGCAAGAGAAAAAATGACCCCTTGTTAAAGAGTTTTGTTGATACTTAACAATTTATTGACTCCTGTGTTAACCCAGAGAACAGACACATTGAGAGATAAAATATTTCCTAGACAAGCTGTCTAAGCCTGGGATTCCCAGAAAGCACATGTGGAGGCAGAGGGTTTAGTAACTCCAGTGGAAAGCCCAATCCAGGAAGCAGAAGTAGGGGGTGAGGGGACGGAGGCAGGGAAGGAGAAATGTCAACACAAAGATGAATCACAGAACTGGCCACTTCTAGGGTGACTGACTGCTGATACTAGGGCACAATATAGCTCAGGACCATTGCTTGGGAAGGCAAAGGGGAACTGATCTACTAACGCCCTTTATCTACCAACCCCCCTTTTCTATTGGTTAAATGTTTATCCCGCAGGATACAAATCTCTCTGAACTTCCAAGCTGTGCCTGCATGAGCCAGCATGGGCACCAAACAGGATCTCAATGCAGCACTGAGAGGGAAGTTAGAAGGGTGACGGGCTAGAAATTGGCCAGGAAGGCAGGATGGGAGGTCCTGATAGACTGCATCTACGAAATACAGAGCCTACTCAGAACTAGAATAGCAGAGTGTGGAGCTCAAGGGAATAAGAAGCTTGGGATTTCAATGGAAGATTGCCCTTGAGATTCATGGTGCATCTTTTACAAGGTCTTTAGTCTATGGATGCAAATCCCTTTCTTCAATCCTCCAGATTTTAAAAAAGAGAATATTCCACTAGACCTTTGGAGCATATTGCTAAATGAAAAAGTTGTAAGCTTAGTACTTAAGGTGAATAAAGTTTAATGTAATTTAAGTAGGTGTTGCATAAGCACTTTAATTAGTAGAACCAAGCTAACACTCTTCACTTGGGATAACATCCAACAGTAACTTTCTTAGAGACCAATAGTGAGAAAATAATCCATGTACTTAAAAAAACTTGTCTATTTTAATTTGGGGTCTATAAGAAAAGCTTGATTATTAAAGATAATTGCAACCATATTAATGATAAGATTGTTATTTTAAATCATTCCAATATTGCAGATTAAAATAACAGATTTGGAGTGGTGACAAACAGATTTGCTCACAACATCCCTTATAAATTTTAAACTCTTTCCTTAAATTGTTAAAAGTGTATTAAGACAGGCACAGTTCTAGACTCAGTTGATTAGACATAATAACAAATATGGATTATTTTAGATTTCACAGTCCAGAGGGGGAGCAGATAAATAAGCAAGCAGTTATAAAACAGTGTGAGAAGTTGATATTCGTAGGAGTGAATGGAGTGGGTTCAGTAAATCGGGTGCCAATTCTTTTTATTTTTCAAAATCTGCATTTTATTTTTATTTTTTTAATTTTTATTTTTACTATATTTTACTTTACAATACTATATTGGTTTTGCCGTACATTGACATGAATCTGCCACGAGTGCCAATTCTTGACTGATGGATCCCAAGAGAGGACTTGAGAAGCGCTAATAGCCAAGCAGAACTTTAAAGGAACGCTGGATTTTGACAGCCACTGGCAGTGGGGAGAGGGTGTTGCAAGGTCTCTTTGGAAAGGACCAGGTACAGAGCCCATTTTAGGAAAATATGACATTCAGGGAATTGCAAATAGGGCTGGCAGTGTGAATAGAAGTGATATGGAAGAGTGACCTCTAAGGAGTCTTCATGCATGAAGTCATGAGTAACTGGAAGTTTTCAAGCAAGAGAGTGGAACATTCAGATTAGTATCTTTGAAAGATCACTTTGACAATTGAGTGGAGTGAGAGAGGAATCAGAAGGATAAGTTATGAGGTGGTTGCTATAAACCAGTAAAGAAACAAAATCTCAAGCTGAAGTTTTAGGGGCATGGATAGAGATCTGTGATTTGTTTAATGAGAATCCACAAAACTTGGAAACATAGGGGATGAACTCAGGAAGAGAGAGATGAGTCAAGATTTCTGGCTGGAACGTCTCAGTAGGTGGCATTATTGTTCACCAAATAAGGAATGCAGGAAGAAGCATAGGGTTAGGGGGAGGGAGTGTGGGCACAGAAATAGAGGATGGTGTCATTTAAGGTCATTTCACTTGTTTAATAATATTTAATCATTATTTTTAGTCAATGAATGAACCAGATAGACTTTCTCAGTGTATTAGAAGTAAATAATTTTTATATGACTCTTTATAGNTTTTGTTTTTTTTAATTTTTATTTTAACTTTAGTTTACTTTACAATACTGTCTTGGTTTTGCCAAACATTGACATGAATTCACCACCAGTGTACATGCGTTCCCAAACATGAATCCCCTCCCACCTCCCACCCCATAACACCTCTCTGGGTCCTCCCCATGCACCAGCCTCAAGCATCCTGCATCCTACATGAGACATAGACTGGCGATTCATTTCTTACATGATAGTATACATGTTTCAATGCCATTCTCCCATCTCATCCCACCCTCTCCCTCTCCCCCAGAGTCCAAAAGTTCACTCTATAGATTATTTGAACTTATTGTTTGGTGCAACATCACCACAGTGATTTTATTGCAGAGAAGGAAATGGCAACCCACTCCAGTGTTCTTGCCTGGAGAATCCCAAGGATGGGGGAGCCTGGTGGGCTGCTGTCTATGGGGTCACACAGTCAGACACTACTGAAGCGACTTAGCGGCAGCAGCAGCAGCAGCAGCTCAAAATTGGACTTTAGTATTCATTGGTGGATCCCTGGTGGCTCAGAGGTTAAAGCATCTGCCTGCAATGTGGGAGACCTGGGTTCGATCCCTGGGTCAGGAAGATCCCCTGGAGAAGGAAATGGCAACCCACTCCAGGATTCTTGCCTGGAGAATCCCATGGACGGAGGAGTCTGGTGGGCTACAGTCCACGGGGTCGCAAAGAGTCGGACATGACTGAGCGACTTCACTTCATATAAATGGTGACCTTTTGTTTCTCTCTGTCTCTGTTCTTCTACAAGTCTCTGTCCCTCTGATTTTTGGACACTTCCTTACTTTACAACATGCAGTACATTCAAGGAACATCTTTTTCCTGCTGCAGTCCTGGAATCAACCTTTTGGCCAGTGAGCGCTGGATCCTTTCATTGGCACATTGACAAGAACTTCCAGTACAAATGTAAGATAGGGCTTTTGAGAGAAGACATCCTTCTCTTGCTTCCAAACTCAATAGAAAACTTTTAGTCTCTCCATTAAGTATATTGTTAAATCTAAAGTATTTTGTAGATACCTTTTATCAGGTTAGGAAGTTTACTTCTATTCCTGATGGCTACAGTTTTGTTTGTTTTATCAAGAATGCATTCTGAATTTTTGTCAAATGATTTTTCTGTATCTATGAAAAGGTCATATGTTTTTTTTCTTCATTCATGTTTTAATATGATGAATTACATTGATTTTTGAAAGTTTAAGTAGGGTAGCTTAAAATTATTGTTTATGCTTTCTTACTCCAACCCATCTCTCAACAGATTAACATTCATGCTTCTCATTTCATATAACTGTCTTGACAAAGTAATGGTTCATTTTGGGTCATCTTTTCACATTAACTTCTTTTATATAGCTGTTAGTTATGACCACATTCTAGAAATGTTCTTTCCTGATTTTCTTTTTTGGTTTTTCTTATAATCACTGCTCACCTATTTCCATTGTCCAATCTAGAGGGATGTGTTTCTTAAAATTTCATTTCTTGCTCTATGTGTACTTTTCATTTATGTATTTACTGTTTAAGTCAATGTTTTCAGAAATCATGTATATGCAGATGACTCCCCAAACCCAAATCTCCAATCTGGAATCCTCTCTGGTGAGTTCTACCTCCAACACATTTATTTGGATATCATTTAGTAATCAGTGTAAATTGCCAAGCTAACCACATGAACCTGCCTCAAGTTTTCAAAGTTTCCTATTACTTTTAGCCAAAAAGTTCTAAGCCCATTAACTCTAAGCCCTGTTCATTTTTCCAGCTTCATTTTTGTTTGTTCTTTACTCTGAGCTCACTAATACTAGTTATTTTTCATTTCTATATGAAATCACACCATGCTATGTCACACCTCTAAACCTTTGTGCATGTTGCTTCCTCTTTCTGAAATACTCTTTTCTCTTTAAATTCCTCCTCATCTTTATTTATTTTTTCAGTCAAGGCTTTATTGGGGTTCCTGCTGCAGCAGGAGGGAGGGAGAACAAACAACAGTTTCCCTTGTTACTTTGCTCCTTGAGCAGGGATTTAGCTTGTTCCTTACATGGGGTAAGGGTAGCAGTTTGTCAAGGGGTGGGGCTGGAGGGATGGCTTAGGTGGTATTGTGCGCAGGGGGCATGTGTAGTACCCTGCTTTTGTTCTAGACTCTTTAGAAGTGGCAGTTGGGTTTTTTGGTCTCTTTATATCTTTTGTCCAGAATTTGTCCTAACTACCCATGCATGCAATTATTTTTAGTCCCATGTAATTTCTTTATATTTTGTTGCTCCATCTTCCTCATCTTTCTTTTTCTGGGGGGCCTGGGACTGGGTCCTGCAACATGTGGAATCCTAATTCTCCAACCAGGGATCGGACCCATGCCCCCTGCCGTGGAAGGGCTGTGTCTCAACCACTAGACCACCAGGGAAGTACCCGGATCCTTCTTGTCTTTAAAGCTCAGTCTATTTCATTTCCTTTGTGAGTTCTGAAACCTATATCTCTCTGCACTGCCCTAGGCCAGGATGATAATGATTTAATGTCTGCACTCTCATATTTACCTGTTTACCATACAATATTATGCTGTAATATTGTAATGTTACTGTCATCATTGATATACATGTTTATTTCTCACACACAGATACACATATGTTACTATGCATTGTGAGGTCAAGGGCAGTGTATTGACCCCTCAGCATGTGAAAAGACAGTGCTACATAGCTGGCAATGAGTACATATTTGTTGAATAAATAGCCCATGCGTCTAGAGTTTTACCTTTATAAAAGCAACCCTGAATTCTAAAAATTTCAGCCTTTTAGTTTAAATTCAGATCTTAATGTGGTCAACTTTTGTAGGAATATGATCTGTAAGGTGGGAGTTTCAAGCTGTATGTTGAGAAAGAGAAAACTTGAGCAACAAAATGGGTTGTTGAAGGCTTAGATCCCAGGAAACATCTCAGTTAGATAAGGGTTCCATCAACACAGAATATTTTTCAATATAGAGGGCACCGGAAATGTGATAGGGCTCTGCCAAAGCGGCACAATATAGGAGCTGGCAATAGCACATATGCATCATTTTAAAGTTGCTGTTCCTCAGCTAATGGCTTCCTATATCATATGTCTCTATGATAAATTTCTGGAGGCTATGAGTATGAGATGACTCACATCCTAAAGATTAAGCACCATCTCTAATGAAGTGATGACTGATACATCATAAAATCGATGCTGCATGGCAGCCAAGCTTCCTTCTCACAAAGATTTTGAAGGGTCATTTCTTAAACTTCACCCCATATGCCTAAAGAAAGTTAAACTTTGGGTTTTACTTTTTAAAAACCTGTGTTTTAAAAAATAAAGTTTAAATACAAAACAATTTCGTGAAGCATTTGTTTAGTTTAATTGTATTAGGCTATGAGCCAAAGGAAAAATAAGGGTCAAATATTCCAGACTGGAAAAGGAGCAAGTTATGAATCAGCATCTTACTTACACTGACACTATTAAACATCAAGGTCACTTTTTTCTGGTAGAGTGAATGAAGCTGTATCTTGATTCTAAATTCAGTAGACATATCTGAACATTACTTCACTTAATCTGCTTTCTGATTAATTGATGCTGTGTGTTTCCTGTCTAAAAGATAATGATACAATGAAAGCTGTGATTAGAGGTCTACGCCCTAGGACAAGGCTTGGCAAATATGGCCTATGAACAAAACACAGACCCTTGCCCATTTTAAATAAGTAAAATGCTATTGGAACATATCTATCACCATTCATGTGCTTGTCTATGACTCTTGCACTAAAACAGCAGAATTGAATTGCTGTGACAGAGCCACTCTTTGCCACAAAGCAAAAAGTATTTATTAACAAAGCTTAACAGAAAGCTTTTCAATCCCTGCTCTAGAATATTTCTATTTTATAAAATGTAGAGGCAGTGCTATTGTTCCTAATCCTCAATGTTGATTGCTTTTATTATGCCAGTATTCTAATTTAATTATATATTTAAAAACAATGATGACATGTGAGTTCAGTTCAGTTCTGTTGCTCAGTCGAGTCCAACCATTTGCGACCACATGGACTACAGCATGCCAGCTTCCCTGTTCCTCATCAAATCCCAAAGCTTGCTCAAACTCAAGTCCATCATGTTGGTGATGCCATCCAACCATCTGATCCTCTGTTGTCCCCTTCTCCTCAAGCCTTCAATCTTTCTCAGCATCAGAGTCTTTTCCAATAAGTCAGTTCTTTGCATCATGTGGCCAAAGTATTGAAGCTTCAGCTTCAGCATCAGTCCTTCTAATGTATATTCAGGGCTGATTTCCTTTAGGATGGAGTGGTTGCAGTCCAAGGGATTCTCAAGAGTCTTCTCCAACACAGTTCAAAACCATCTATTCTTTAGTGCTCAGCCTTCTTTATGATCCAACTCTGTCATACATGACTACTGGAAAAACCATAGCTTTGACTAGATGAAACTTTGTTGGCAAAGTAATGTCTCTACTTTCTAAGAAGCTGTCTAGCTTGGTAGTAGCTTTTCTTCCAAAGAGCAAGCGTCTTTTAATTTCATGGATGAAATACATGGATGAAATTTCATGGATGAAATCACCATCTGCAGTGATTTTGGAGCCCAAGAAAATAAACTCCATTGTAGTTTGCATTGCTTCCCCATATATTTTGCCATGAAGTGATGGGACTGGATACCATGATCTTCATTTTTTGAATGTTGAGCTTTATGCCAGTTTTTTCACTCTACTCTTCCACTTTGATCAAGAGGCTCTTTAGTTCCTCTTCTCTTTCTGCCATAAGGGTGGTGTCATCTGCATATCTGAGGTTATTGATATTTCTCCCAGCAATCTTGATTCCAGTTTGTGGTTCATCCAGCCCAGCATTTCACGTGATGTACTCTGCATATAAGTTAAATAAGCTGGGGGACAGTATACAGACTTGACATCCTCCTTTCTCAGTTTGGAATCAGTCTGTTGTTCCATGTCCCATTCTAACTGTTGCTTCTTGACCTGCATACACATTTCTCAGGAGGCAGTTAACGTGGTCTGGTACTCCCATATCTTTAAGAATTTTCCACAGTTTGTTGTGATCCACACAGTCAAAGGCTTTAGCATAATCAATGAAGCAGAAGTAGATGTTTTTTCTGGAACTCTCTTGCTTTTTCTATCATCCAACAGATGTTGGCAATTTGCTCTCTGGTACCTCTGCCTTTTCTAAATCCATCTTGAATATCTGGAAATTCTTGGTTCATGTGCTGTTGAAGCCTAGCTTGGGGAATTTTGAGCATTACTTTGCTAGCATGTGAGATGAGTGCAATTGTGCAGTAGTATGAACATTTTTTGACATTGCCTTTCTTTGGGATTGGAATGAAAGCTGACATTTTCCAGTCCTGTGGCCACGGTTGAGTTTTCCAAATTTTCTGGCATATTGAGTGCTGCACTTTCACAGCATCATCTTTCAGGATTTAAAATAGCTCACCTGGAATTCCATCACCTCCACTAGCTTTGTTTGAGTGATGCTTCCTAAGGTCCACTTTACTTCACACTCCAGGATGTCTGGCTCTAGGTAAGTGATCACACCATTGTGGTTATCTGGGTCATGAAGATCTTTTTTGTATAGTTCTTCTGTGTTCTTGCCACCTCTTAATATCTTCCTCTTCTATTAATTCCATACCATTTCTGGCCTTTATTGTGCTCATTTATGCATGAAATGTTCCTTTGGTATCTCTAATTTTCTTGAAGAGATCTCTAGTCTTTCCCATTCTATTATTTTCCTCTATTTCTTTGCATTGTTCACTTTGGAAGGGTTTCCTTTCTTTCCGTACTATTCTTTGGAACTCTGCATTCAGATGGGTGTATCTTTCCTTTTCTCCTTTGCCTTTCACTTCTCATCTTTTCTTAACTATTTGTAAGGTCTCCTCAGACAACCTTTTACCTTTTTGCATTTCTTTTTCCCTCATATACATTTTATAAACCTCTGTCCATAGTTCTTCAGGCAGTCTATCAGATCTAGTCTCTTAAATCTATTTGTCACTTCCACTGTTTAATTGTAAGGGATTTGGTTTAGGTCATACCTGAATGGTCTAGTGGTTTTCCCTACTTTCTTCAATTTAAGTCTGAATTTGGCACTAAGGATTCCATGATCTGTGCCACAATCAGCTTCTGGTCTCATTTTTACTGACTGTATAGAGCTTCTCCACCTTTGGGTGCAGAGGATATAATCAGTCTGATTTCAGTATTGAGCATCTGGTGATGTCCATGTGTAAAGTCGTCTCTTGAGATGCTGGAGGTGGATATTTGCTATGACTAATGTGTAATCTTGGCAAAAGTCTAGTAGCCTCTGCCCTGCTTCATTTTGTACTCCAAGCCAAATTACCTGTTATTGCAGGTATCTCTTGACTTCCTACTTTTGCAGTCCAGCCCCCTATGATGAAAGGACATCTTTTTTTGGTGTTAGTTCTAGAAGGTCTTATAGGTCTTCATAGAATCATTCAACTTCAGTCTTCAGCATTAGTTTTGGGGACATAGACTGTGATATTGAATGGTTTGCCTTGGAAACAAACAGATCATTCTGTCATTTTGAGACTGCACCCAAGTGCTGCATTTCAGACTCATTTTGATAATGAGGGCCACTCCATTTCTTCTAATGGATGCTTGCTCACATTAGTAGATATAATGAATATTTGAATTAAGTTCACCCATTCTGGTCCATGTTAGTTCACTGATTCTTAAAATGTCAATGTTCACTTTTGCCCTCTCTTGTTTGACCACTTTCCATTTACCTTGATTAATGGAGTTAACACTCCAGGAATGGAGTTGCATTCCTATGCAATATTGTTCTTTTAACATCAGTCTTTACTTCCATCACCAGTCACATGCATAACTGGATTTTTTTTTTTTTCACTTTGGCTCCATCTCTTCATTCTTTCCAGTGGTATTTCTCCTCTCTTCTCCAGTAGTATATTGGGAACCTACCAACCTTGGGAATTCATCTTCAGTGTTATATCTTTTTGTCTTACACTGTTCATGGGATTTACAACCAAGAATACTGAAGTGGTTTGCCATTCCCTTCTCCAGTGGACCACGTTTTGTCAGATCTCTCCACTGTGACCTGTTCATCTTGGGTGGCCCTATATGGCATGGCTCATAGTTTTATTGAGTTAGACAAGGCTGTGATCCATGTGATCAGTTTGGACATGTGAGTGCAACAACAAAAATGTCATATTGAGTCTAGAAAAAAGTAATAAAATCAAGGATATAAAAATATTGTTATTGAATTAGGTATGAAAATCTTATATATAAAAAAAAACACCATAGGATTCCAGATACCTTTGCAAATTTCTCCAACTTCCTTTTCTGTACTTCAGAGACTGAAGCTTAAAAATCATAAACAGTGCATTATAGGCATAATTTACACACACACACACATGCACACACACAATGTGGGATTTTATTGGTAGAACTATAGTCAATGAGCCATCTTAGGTCATCCAATGAAGATTTTCAGAACCAATATTTATATAAAAATATGAGTGGTATAGGTATTGGGAAAAAAATCCCAGGGTATCCATTTATTGAGTACTAATGGGATAACAAGGTCTTCCCTCATAGCTCAGTTGGTAAAGAATCTGCCTGCAATGAAAGAGACATGGGTTCAATCTCTGGGATGGAACGATCCCCTGGAGAAGGAAATGGCAACCCATTTCGATATTCTTTCAGGGAGAATCTCATCGACAGAGGAGCCTGGCAGGCTACAATCCATGGGGTCTCAAGAGTCAGACACAACTTAGCGACTAAATCACCACCACCAATGGGATAACAAAATTATTCAGTGACTCTCCTTAGCTCAAAAATAGAAGTTAAATAGTTGATTAATCTCAGTTGTAGAATAACTTCAAATATGGATCAAAGAGTATAAAGTTTACTTCTACCCTATATGATAACACAAAAATCAGAGTGGAATCAAAACAACTTTAAGAATTATAACTTGTAAGTGACACCTGTAGCAATGTAATCTGAGCTTACTAGTTATAAATTTTATTTATTTCTTTTTCTTTTTTTATTATTTTCTTCATCAGCAAAATCACTGAATCTTAAGATTTTGAAAACTTTTTATGATTTATCTTTTCTAATTTTCCATCCTTACAAAAATATGTATGCAAGGATTCTAGATCATTTAAAGGTTTGCATGAATTGAAATGTTGTATTAAATATTTAAAAAACAACCTAGAGAAAGCATTTATAGACAGTACATCTTTCCTCTTTAGTTACAAAGAACTTGAGTAAGCTTATTAATTTATCTCCATGTAAAACCTTGATGCAACTGGGTCAAGAGCCCTGGAAATATTGAAAGAAATGATATAAGAAAAATTTTATGAATTATATTTTTGAAAAATTTAGAAGAAAATTCTTACATAAGTGTTAAAACACCATTAAAATGTAGCATGCTATTCACTTTATTACATTAGTGGAGAATTAAGTTCCCAATAAATTTGCTAAATGTTATGGAAAACTTGGCTTGAGGTCAATAGATCTACAGAAAAATCTGATACTATAAAGAGATAATAAAGACTGTGCTATTTACTAATCTCAGAGAGAATGAAAATTCCAGTCGTTTATAGCAATGGTCCCCAAACTTTTTGGCATCAGGGACTAGATTCAAGGAAGACAATTTTTCCATGGACTGAGAATGGTGGGGAGGATGGTTTTGCAATGATTTAAGTACATCAAATTTACTGTGCACTTTATTTCCATTATTATTACATCAGTTATACCTCAGATCATCGAGCATTAGATCCCAGAGACTGGAGATTGGAGACCTTGATTCATAGGAAGATGACATACAATAAAGGATTACTGTGGAAAAGGAACAAACCCAAGTATGTAGGATAAGAAAGGAATGGAGAAGGGGATAAAGAGAGCAAGTTAAGGAAAGATACTTTTTCAGCAGCCAGAGATATTCTAGACACCACTTTATATTTAGTTGACTAACAACAGAAATCAAGTCAGTGATGTTCATTGGAGGTATTGTGTTGAGAAAAGACAAAGTGAATTTATAAATATCTATTGACATTTTAAATTGTAAAAACAATAACCTAAATAATTATTTTAAGGTGTATAGGTATATAAGTATAGTTTTTTTCAATTTAATTATTAATCTCTTTTAAGAAAGAAGCCACATTGATTAAAATGTAAGGGATATTAACTATAGAATGATGAAAACCTAGACTAAGTGGGGACTTTGCAGGCTATATAAAACACTCTGTCATACTGGACTCTTTAATACAATCCCATTTTTGATATTTGCTCCTTAGACTTCATCACATTTTACTAAGGAGTTTTCAGAGAGGAAAGATTGAGTGGGACTAACTCTGGGTCTGTCTAGTCAAGGCTATGGTTTTTCCAGTGGTCATGTATGGATGTGAGAGTTGGACTGTGAAGAAAGCTGAGCACCAAAAAATTGATGCTTTTGAACTGTGGTGTTGGAGAAGACTCTTTAGAGTCCTTTGGACTGCAAGGATATCCAACCGGTCCATCCTAAAGGAGATCAGTCCTGAGAGTTCATTGTAAGGACTGATGCTGAAGGTGAAAGTCCAATACTTTGGCCATCTCATGCGAAGAGTTGACTCATCGGAAAAGACCCCGATGCTGGGAGGGATTGAGGGCAGGAGGAGAAGAGGGCAACATAGGATGAGATGGCTGGATGGCATCACCGACTCGATGGACATGAGTTTGGGTGACTCCGGGAGTTGGTGATGGACAGGGAGTCCTGGAGTGGTGTGATTTATGGGGTTGCAAAGAGTTGGACAAGACTGAGCGACTGAACTGAACTGAACTCTGAACAAGATATCAGATCTGAGAATCCAAATATCAGTAACAAATCTAAAAGACAGGAGCCTTCTTAAGTAGGAGATGGAGCCAGGAGTAAGAAATTAGGCATATTGGAAACAGAGAAAACGAAGCTCAAAGAAGCTCTGTGGCTGTGGCTCACATGTGGGCAAGTGGTATCTATCTCTGGATGTGTCATACTAGCTTAAGGAAGCTTTGGTTAGAATGAAGAAAGGAAATGGTTCACTACATTACATTTCTGAAAAATCACATAGCCTCTGTTTGGATGTTTCCAGGAACAAAATGGGAACTAATTTTTTACTCCCTTGTTAGGAAGCTATCCTTCATATTGATCCCAAATTCTCTCTTTGGCACTTCTAGATGTACATTTAACTGAGGGAACTACATAAAATAAACTTGATACCTCTTTCATAGAAACACTTTAAAATATTTAATATCATCATTTAGTGTTCTTCAGACTTTTCCTTTATCAGTTTAAACAGTTCAATTCTTTTTCAATAATCCCTACAATGAAACCTGTCCTCATATTTGCACACACTCTCTGCACATATTTCAGTCTATGTGTTATCTGGAAATGAACATCACTGGAAAAAAACTATAATTCAAAAAAACGAAGACACCCCTATGTTCCCTGCAGCACTATTTACCCTAGCCAAAACATGGAAGCAACATAAATGTCCATCAACAGATGAATGGATAAAGAAGCTGTCATACATCTATACAAAGGAATACTGCTTAACCATAAAAAGGTTGAAATAATGTCATTTTCAGCAACATGGATGGAACTAGAGATGATCATACTAAGTTAAATAAGTGAGAAAGAGGAAGACAAATACCATATATCACTTATATGTGGAATCCAAAATATGACACAAACGAACTTACCTACAAAACAAAAACAAACACAGATATAGAGAACAGACTTGTGGTTGTCAAGGAGAGGAGTGATGGAGAGGGATGGATTGGGGTTTGGGATTAGCAGATGCAAACTATTGTATATAGAATGAATAAACAAGGTTGTATATATAAATATGTATTAAACTGAAACACTTTGCTGTACATTAGACACTAACACATCATTGTAATCAACTATACTGCAATAAAATAAATAAAAGATGAACATCAAAAACTAGTTGTTTCTTCTCAAAGGAAATGGGATTATTACTTCCATATTATAGACTTTGTTGTCCACCTGTAATGCTATTGAAGGTTACAGTGGACATTTTCAGGAGTTAGGCAACAGAGTTATCTCAGATTGAGTTAATATTCGATAATCAATTACTTCCATTAAGCCTTATTCACACACTATCACTGCTCAGCAAGTTCATGCTATACATATGCAGTGGAACATTTGAGTTTATTGACGTCTCAGACAGTAAAGCATCTGCCTACAGTGCAGGAGTCCCGGGTTCAATCCCTGGGTTGGGAAGATCTCCTGGAGAAGGAAATGGTAACCCACTCCAGTATTTTTGCCTGGAAAATCTCATGGATGGAGAAGCTTGGTAGGGTACAATCCATGGGTTCGAAAAGAGTCGGACATGACTAAGTGACTTCACTTTCTTGACTCAATAAGTAAAATGCACTTATGAGTATTAGTCTGCTAAAAACCTAATAAAATTCAGAATTTTGATGTAGTTGTCAAAAAATTAATGTGATGAAATCAATTGAGGATATTCATCTTGAGAAGCTGAGACAGAAATTTGTCTTCTAATATTTAAAGATTAGTCATATGAAGAGAAATTAGAGGTCAAAAAAGTGCCCTTAGTACCAAAGGATGAACTTGATAGTAGAATAACTGGGTTTAAGTGCTTGTTCTTGTTTAATATTACCATATATTTGGGCAGTTTATATACTCTCTGAATGTTCTTTTCCTGGTTTGTGAAGTGACAACCCAAAGGATTCTTAACTCAGAGAGTTGATGAGATAATGTATTTGAAATTGTTAAACCTAATATAGGTAGTTTTACTTGGGCTTAGTCACTTAGCTTCTCTAAACTTACCTTTCTTATTGGCTAAATATGTGTTCATTCTTGCAAGCATTTCTCTGGTCACCTCTGCCTCTGGAACAATGGTCCCCATCTTCACAGTTCACGGACTCTGCCACCACATACCCCTGTACCCCTATGGTTTCTTGCTCTCTGCATTGTGGTATGGAAACTTCCTCCAGGCAGTAACTCGGGATGATGGCAAAAATCACATTTACTTCTCTTCTAAGTAGCTGTTGCATAAATTTTTTCTGAGTTAGTAGTTCATGGCAGTGAGTGAGAAATTCCTACAGCTACTAACACTTTATGGGCAAAAGTGAAAATCTCATGTATTCTTTGTGATTTATTCAATAAATTAAATGTGTATTTGATTCCTCACCAAACGTTGCAGTATGCCAGCATATATGATTTGGATATAAGTAATATATAATCTCTTTTTTCAAGGATCTTAAAATCTCAGGGCAAACAAAACAAACAGGTATACACTGTAATAAGTTTAATGAAAAGCATTTATGTTAACTATATGGACATGAGTTTGAGTAAGCTCCGGGAGTTGGTGATGGACCGGGAAGCCTGCTGTACTGCATTCCATGGGGTTGCAAACAGTCAGACACGACTGAGTGACTGAACTGAACTGATTATATGTTAATACTAATTGGCTTATGTTACTTGCAAAACTATTTGCAAAATGAGTACCACAGAATTATCAATCAGTTGTCACTGAAGACATTGGAGAAAGTTGATGCAGACATTGAAGCAAGAAAAGCATTTAACAGATGAAGAAGACATGGAATGTCTTCTGTTAAGCCTTCTCCAGTCTCTTCAGTCAAAATTTGTTACTCATTTTTCTGTGCTTTGCTCAGATTTATTGTACCAATTATTCTTGATTGCTTTATAATGTAACTGTGGAGGTGGATGACAGTATCAACTCCCAAATAGTGGGCCCCTTGAAAGTGGGAATGCTGTCTAATATGATTCATCTTTGCAGCATTGTCCTTCCAATTTAGGCTTAAAGTCCTTTTAATTTAGTAATGAATCTTTGGTCTTTTAAGCAAATGCAGCAAAATCTGAGAAAAATATTTATAAAAAGAAATAGAAACTGGGAGTTAAACTGAATTGGGGATAAGGGATAAGAAAGGATCAATTACATCAAATATCACTAAATTATATCATAATATGCATAGAGTTATTTCCAAACTCTGTGTCGTACTGTATTTTTCATATCAGGAACTACTTGAAATAAGCATTTCAGTAATAAATTTTTGATAATCTTTGCACTAATTAGAGATGTTTAGTTTTATAGTTTGTATAGTATAGAGATGTATAGTGTTAGAGTTTGACTATGCCAAAGCCTTTGACTGTGTGGATCACAATAAATTGTGGAAAATCCTGAAGATGAAGGGAGTATCAGACCCCATGACCTTCCTCTTGAGAAATCTGTATGCAGGTCAGGAAGCAGCAGTTAGAACTGAACATGGAACAACAGACTGGTTCCAAATAGGAAAAAGAGTACGTCAAGGCTGTATATTGTCACCCTGTTTATTTAACTTCTATGCAGAGTACATCAGGGGAAATGCTGGGCTGGAGGAAGCACAAGCTGGAATCAAGATTGCTGGGAGAAATATTAATAACCTCAGATGACACCACCCTTATGGCAGAAAGTGAAGAAGAACTAAAGAGCCTCTTGATGAAAGTGAAAGAGGAGAGTGAAAAATTCAGCTTAAAGCTCAACATTCAGAAAACTAAGACCATGGCATCCAGTCCTATCACTTCATGGGAAATAGATGGGGAAACAGTGGAAACAGTGTCAGACTTTATTTTGGGGGGCTCCAAAATCACAGCAGATGGTGATTGCAGCCATGAAATTAAAAGACGCTTACTCCTTGGAAGGAAAGTTATGACCAACCTACACAGCATATTAAAAATCAGAGACATTACTTTGCCAACAAAGGTCCATCTAGTCAAGGCTATGGTTTTTCCAGTGATCATGTATGGATGTGAGAGTTGGACTATAAAGAAAGCTGAGCACAGAAGAATTGATGCGTTTGAACTGTGTTGTTGGAGAAGATTCTTGAGAGTCCCTTGGACTGCAAGGAGATCCAACCAGTCCAACCTAAAGGAGACCAGTCCTGGGTGTTCATTGGAAGGACTGATGCTGAGGCTGAAACTCCAATACTTTGGCCACCTGATGTGAAGAGCTGACTCATTTTAAAAGACCCTGATGCTTGGAAAGATTGAGGGCAGGAGGAAAAGGAGATAACAGAGGATGAGATGGTTGGATGGCATCACCGACCCAATGGACATGGTTTTGGGTAGACTCTGGGAGTTGGTGATGGACAAGGAGGCCTGGCATGTTGCCATTCATTGGGTCACAAAGTGTCAGACACAACTGAGCAACTGAACTGACTGTCTAGTGGTTTTTTTTTTTTAAACAAGATTTGACCTGTATTAAATATCATCAATTATAAGATGTTTCCTATAAAAATGAATCCTTATCAGGGTGTTGGAAGTTTTGAAAAAGAGGTGAGAGAATTGTCTAGCATCTGCAAAGGAGTTTGGAGGATAAGAAATCAGAAACATATAAAAGTGATTACAGCCTTCATGTATTAAACTTCAACGTTTAGGGAAAATGTAACAGGAACAAATTTAAAGTGGGAAATTACATATCAGAGTCCCAATAGAGCAGGAGAATTATGTATTAGACTAGAAAATTTAGCTCATCAATCTTTTCAACCAGTAAAAATTTTGACATTGCTGCATTTTATCTAATACAATAATACACATAATTTGAAAAATAATGTAGTCAGCACTGAAGCATTTTTACTTTCTCTGAAGGAAAAATAGAAGCTATGCTGCTGCTGCTAAGTCACTTCAGTCGTGTCCGACTCTGTGCGACCTGTAGACATCAGCCCACCAGGCTCCTCCGTCCCTGGGATCTCCAGGCAAGAACACTGGAGTGGGCTGCCATTTCCTTCACCAATGCATGAAAGTGAAAAGTGAAAGTGAAGTTGCTCAGTTGTGTCTGACTCTTCATGACCCCATAAGAGGGTGAATAATGGACATGTCAAGATATCAAGTCATGATTGTGCAACATGGAGACATTATTTTAAAAAGGGTGTTTACAGATGCAATTAGGATTAAGATCTTGAGATGGATGGATTATCCTGGATTATTCCAGTGGACCATAAATGCAATCACAGTCCTCATAAGAGAGAAGCAAATGGAGATAATGCAGACAGAAGAGGAGGAGGCAATGTGACTATAAAGGCAGAATTTGAAGTGATGAGGCTAAAAGTCAAGGCATCCAGACAGTCACCAGAAGCCAGTAGAGAGGAATAGATTTTTTCCTGGAACTTCCAAAAGGAGTGACATCTTTCTAATACCTTGATTTTGAACCCAAGTTATTCAGAATGGTGAGAGAGTTCATTTCTGTCGTTTTAAACCATCCAGTCTGTGGCAATTTGTTACAGTAGCTGAGTAAACTAGTATAGCAGCTCTCTGATTTATGTAGATTAAAGATAATATGAATAATTACCATCAAAGTAATTATCAAAATAAATTTCAAATCAGTTTTCTATGTCATATAAACATTTGCAACATCAAAATATTAAGCCTTTAAATACGGTGTAATTTATTGTATCATAAGTATATGGTTATCAAAATCAGAGTGGAAGAACTGACGTTTGGATGGTAGAAACTAAACAACCTATAAATCTGAGATGAACCTCTGGGCTGAGAGGTCTATCTTGACTTTAGAGAGCATATTCTTTTTTTTTTCCAATTAGTTAATTTATTTTGTTTTTGGCTATGCTGGGTCTCCATTGCTGCACAGGCTTTTCTCTTTTTGTAGTGAGTGGTGCTAGCTTTCCTCCTTGACAAGTAGATGGCTGTCTTCTCCCTGTGTCTTCACATAGGCTTCCCTCCATGTGCCTCTGTCCTAATCTCATCTGTAAGACACCAGCCATACTGGATTAGGGCTGACCTTAATAACCTTGCCTGCATGCTAAGCCTGCCAGGCTCCCTGTCCATGAGGTTTCCCAGGCAAGAATACTGAAGTGGTTTGCCACACCCTCATCCAGGGAATCTTCCTGACCCAGGGATCAAACCCACATCTCTCATGTCTCCTGCACTGAGAGGCAAGTTCTCTACCACTAGTGCCACCTAGGAAGCCCCCTTTACAACTTCAAACAGCCTTAATTATTTCTTCAAATGGGGCTTCTCAAATGGCTCAGTGGTAAAGAATCTGCCTGCCAATGCAAGAGATGCAAGAGAAGAGGGTTTGATCTCTGGGTCAGGAAGATCCCGTGGTGGAGGAAATGGCAACCCTCTCCAGTATTCTTGTCTGGAAAAATCCTGTGGACAGAGGAGCCTGATGAGTTGCAGTCCTTGGGGTAGCAAAGAGTGACTGAACATGCACACACTTAAATACCCTATCATTAAATACAGTCACATAGGAGGGAGGTTAGGAACTCAACATTTGAATCTTGGGGAGAAAATCAAGCTCTATAGAGTTACATTTGTATAAGGAATGTTGATATTTGTGTAAGAATACACAAGTGAAAAGAAAAAAAAAAGAAAGCTGAGTGCTGAAGGACTGATGGTTTTGAACTGTGGTGTTGGATAAGACTCTTGAGAGTCCCTTGGACTGCAAGGAGATCAAACCGGTCAATGGTAAAGGAAATCAGTTCTGAGTATTAATTGGAAGGACTGTTGCTGAGGTTGAAACTCCAATACTTTGGCCACCTGATGAGAAGAACCGACTCATTGGAAAAGATTCTGATGCTGGGTAAGATTGAGGGCAGGAGGATAAGGGGAGGACAGAGGATGAGATGGTTGGATGGCATCATTGACTTAATGGACATGTGTTTGAGCAAACTGGGAGATGGTGAAGGACAGGGAAACCTGGTGTGTTGCAGCCCATGAGGTTGCAAAGAGTCAGACACAACAGAATGACTGAACTGAACTGAACAGGACTGTAGTCTGCCAGGCTCTTCTGTCCAAGGGGTTCTCCAGGGAATAATACCGTAGTGGGTTGCCATGAATGCCACCAGGGGATCGTCCCGACCTAGGGATCGAACCTGCGTCTCTTATGTCTCCTGCATTGTCAGGCGGGTTCTTTACTGCTGGTGTCACCTCAGAAGCCCAATGATGTTGTATATAAGGAATATTCCCCCCCCCCCAGTTTTATTAAGATGTAATTGACATACGGCACTGTATAAGTTTAAGGTGTACAGCATAGTGATTTGAATTATATACATCATGAAATGATTACCACAATAAGTTTAGTGAACATCCATCATTTCATATAGATACAGAATTAAAGAAATGGGAAAAAATGTTCCTTATGATGAAAACTCAGGATTTACTCGCTTAAAATTTTTTATGTATAACATACAACAGTTAATTGTATTTATGTTGTAGATTATATTTCTAATACTTATTTATCTTATAACTAAAAGTTTATACCTTTTGATCACCTTCATCCAATCTTCCCTCCCTGAAACCCAGCACAGCCCACCCAATCTAATACCACAAATCTTAGAGACTACTTTTCTAGGAATTTGTCCATTTCTTCTAGGCTGTCAAACTATTTGATTTATAGTTGTTTGTAGTACTCTCTTGTGATCCTTTGCAATTCAGCATTTTTGGTTGTAACTTTACCTTTTTCATTTCTGATTCTATTGATTTGGGGCCCCTTTCTTATTTCCCTGGTGGCTCAGATGGTAAAGCATCTGCCTGCAATGCGGGAGACCCAGGTTTGATCCCTGGGTGGGGAAGATCCTCTGGAGAAGGAAATGGCAAACCACTCCAGTACTCTTGCCTCGAAAATCCCAGGGACAGAGGAGCATGGTAGGCTACAGCCCATGGGGTCACAAAGAGCAGACACAATTGAGCAACTTCACGCTTTCACTTTCTTATTTCCTGATGAGTCTGGTTAAAGTTTTATCAATTTTGTTTATCTTTATAGAGTTTCAGTGATTTTTTTCTATTGTATTTTAGTCTCTATTTCATTTATTTCAGCTCTGATCTTTATGATTTATCTCCTCCTACTAACTTTGGGTATGTTTGTTCTTTTCCTAGTTTCTTAAGTCATAAGGTAAGGTTGTTTAAGATTTTTGTTTGTTTGTTTCTGAAGTAGGTTTGTATCATTGTAAATTTCCTTTTTGGTACTGCTTTTGTTGCATATATTCTCAATCATTGTATTTTCATTTTCACTTGTCTGCAGGTATTTTAAATTGTTTTTCTTTTATTTCTTCATTGTTTAGAAGCAGTGGCACCCCACTCCAGTACTCTTGCCTGGAAAATCCCATGGATGGAGGAGCCTGGTGGGCTGCAGTCCATGGGGTCATGAAAAGTCAGACACGACTGAGCGACTTCACTTTCACTTTTCACTTTCATGCATTCGAGAAGGAAATGGCAACCCACTCCAGTGTTCTTGCCTGGAGAATCCCAGGGGCAGGGGAGCCTGGTGGGCTGCCGTCTACGGGGTCACATAGAGTCAAACACGACTGAAGTGACTTAGCAGCAGTAGCAGCAGCAGTTTAGAAGCATATTATTTAGTTCTGCATGTTAGTGTTTCTTCTGATGAGAATTGTTTTCCCTTATAATGACTTTCTAGTTAATTTCCCTTGTAGTTACTTTCTGGTTAATTTCCTTCATGATTAATTAATTTACAGTTATTTTCCGTTCAGTTCAGTCACTCAGTCGTGTTCAACTCTTTGCAACCCCATGGACTGTAGCTGTCACTGTTTCCATTGTTTCCCCAACTGTTTGCCACAAAGTAATGGGTCCAGATGTCATGTGTCATGATGTTAGTTTTCTAAATGCTGAGTTTTAAGCTAATATTTTCACTCTCCTCTTTCACTTTGATCAAGAGGCTCAAAAGTGTGGTGTCATCTGCATATCAGATTATTGATATTTCTCCCAGCAATCTTCATTCCAGCTTGTGCTTCATCCAGCCCAGCATTTCAGATGATGTACTCTGCATATAAGTTAAATCAGCAGGGTGACAATATACAGCCTTGACAGACTCCTTTCCCAATTTGGAAAGTGATGATCCACACTGGTGATCCACATCCAGTTCTAACTGTTGCTTCTTGACCTGCATACAGTCTCAGGAGGTAGGTAAGGTAATCTGGTACTCCCATCTCTAAGAATTTTCCACAGTTTGTTGTGATTCACACAGTCAAAGTTTTGGTTATGGTCAATAAAGCAAAAGTAGATGTTTTTTCTGGCACTCTGTTGCTTCTTCGATGATCCAATGGATGTTGGCAATTTGATCTTTGTTTTCTGTGCCTTTTCTAAATCCATCTTGAACATCTTGAAGGTCACTGCTCATGTACTGTTAAAGCCTGTTTTGGAGAATTTTGAGCATTATTTTGCTAGTGTGTGAGATAAGTGCAATTGTGCAATAGTTTGAGCATTCTTTGGCATTGCCTTTCCTTGGGACTGGAATGAAAACTGACCTTTTCCAGTCCCATGGCCACTGCTGAGTTTTCCAAATTTTTTGGTATATTAACAGCATCATCTTTTGGGATTTGAAATAGCTCAACTGGAATTCTATCACCTCCACTAATTATGTTTGTCGTGATGTTTCCTAATAGCCCACTTGATGTTGCATTCCATGATGTCTGGCTCTAGGTGAGTGATCACATCATTGTGGTTATCTGGGTCATGAAGATTTTTTTTGGGTAGTTCTTCTGTGTATTTTTGGCACCTCTTCTTAATATCTTCTGCCTCTGTTAGGTTCTTACCATTTCCGTCCTTTATTGTACTCATCTTTGCATGAAATGCTCCCTTGGTATCTCTAATTTTCTTGAAGCGATCTCTAGTCTTTCCCATTCTATTGTTTTCCTCTATTTCTTTGCATTGATTACTGAGGAAGGCTTTCTTATCTATTCTTGCTGTTCTTTGGAACTGTGCATTCAAATGGTATATCTTTCCTTTTCTCCTTTGTCTTTAGCTTCTCTTCTTTTTTCAGCTATTTGTAAGGCCTCATCAGACAACCATTTTGCCGTGCTGCATTTCTTTTTCTTGGGGATGGTCTTGATCATTGCCTTCAAACCTCCATCACAAACCTATCACAAACCTCCATCCATAGTTCTTCAGGTACTCTGTCTATCATATCTAATCCCTTGAATCTATTTGTCACTTCCACTGTATAATCATAAAAGATTTTATTTACATCATGCCTGAATGATCTAGTGGTTTTCCCTACCTTCAATTTCAGTCTGAATTTGGCAATAAGGAGTTCATGATCTGAGCCACAGTCAGATCCTGGTCTTGTTTTTGCTGACTGAATAGAGTTTCTCCATCTTTGGCTGGAAAGAATATTATCAATTTGATTTTGGCATTGACCGTCTGGTGATGTCCAGTGTAGAGTCTTCTCTTGTGTTGTTGGAAGAGGATGTTTGCTATGACCAATGCATTCCCTTGGCAAAACTCTGTTAGCCTTTGACCTGCTTTGTTTTGTACTCCAAGGCCAAATTTGCTTGTTACTCCGGGTATCTCTTGACTTCCTACTTTTGCATTCCAGTCCCCTATAATGAAAAGGACATCATTTTTGGGTGTTAGTTCTAGAAGGTCTTGTAGGTCTTCATAGAACCGTTCAACTTCAGTTGCTTCAGCATTATTGGTCAGGGCATAGACTTGGATTATTGTGATATTGAATGGTTTGCCTTGGAAACGAATGGAGATCATTTTTTCATTTTTGAGGCTGCATCCAAGTACTGCATTTTGGACTCTTTTGTTGACTATGATTGGCTACTCCATTTTTTCTAAGGTATTCTTGCCCACAGTAGTAGATATAATGGTCACCTGAGTTAAATTCACCCATTCCAGTCCATTTTAGTTTGCTGATTGCTAAAATGTCAATGTTCACTCTTGCCATCTCCTGTTTGACCATTTCCAATTTGCCTTGATTCATGGACCTAACATTCCAGGTTCCTATGCAATATTGCTCTTTACAGCTTTGGACTTAACTTCCATCACCAGTCACATCCACAACTTGGTGGTGTTTTTGCTTTGGCTCTGTCTCTTCATTCTTTTTGGAGTTGTTTCTCCACTAATCTCCAGTAGCAACTACCAACCTGGGGATTTCACCTTTCAGTGTCCTATCTTTTTGTCTTTTCATGCTCTTCATGGGGCTCTCAA
This sequence comes from Redunca redunca, assembly GCA_006410935.1. Lineage (NCBI taxonomy): Eukaryota > Metazoa > Chordata > Mammalia > Artiodactyla > Bovidae > Redunca > Redunca redunca. Next base: position 84,369 of record SJYQ01004988.1, read on the forward strand.
GGCAAGAATACTGAAGTGGTTTGCTATCCCCTTCTCCAGTGGACCACATTATGTCAGAACTCTCCACCATGTCCCGTCCGTCTTGGGTGGCCCTACAAGGCATGGCTCATAGTTTCATTGAGTTAGACAAGGCTGTGGTCCATGTGATTAGATTGATTAGTTTTCTGTGATTGTGGTTTTCATTCTGTCTATCCTCTGACGGAGAAGGATAGGTAGCTTATGGTAGCTTCCTGATGGGAGAGACTGAGGGCAAACTGGGTCTTGTTCTGATGGGCGAGGCTGTGCTCAGTAAATCTTTAATCCAATTTTCTATTGATGGGTGTTGCTGTGTTTCCCCCCTGTTGTTTGAGCTGAGGCCAAACTATGGTGGAGGTAATGAAGATAATGGTAACTTCCTTCAAAATTTCCCATGCACACATTGTTACACTCAGTGACCCCAACCCTGCAGCAAGCCACTGTCAGCCCACACCTCTGCCAGAGACTCCTGGATATTCATGGGCCAGTCTTGGTCGATCTTTTATGGGATCACTTCTTTCTCCTGGATCCTGGTGCATACAAGGTTTTGCTTGTGCCTTCCAAGAGTCTGTTTCCCCAGTCCTGTGCAAGTTTTGGCGACTCTATTGTGGGGTTAATGGTAGACCTCCTCCAAAAGGGCTTATGCCATACTCAGGTCTACTGCACCCAGAGGCCCTGCCCCTGCAGCAGCCCATTGCTCACCCGTACCTTTTCAGGAGACACTCAAACATAATTCTGGCTCAGTCTCTGTGGGGTCTCCTGGTCCTCATGCACACAAGGTTTGTTTGAGCCCTCTGAGCATCTCTGGCAAATATGGGGTATGATTCTAAATGTAATATCGCCCCTCCTACCATCTTGCTGGGGCTTTTTCTTTGCCCTTGGATGTGGGGTATATTTTTTTGTGTGTGTGGAATCTAACATTCTCCTGTTGATGGTTGTTCAGCAGTGAGTTATAATTTTGGAGTTCTCACAGGAGAAGATGAGCATAGAGAACTCCATTTGAACAGAACCCTGCATAGGACTCTCAGGAAACAGGATAGATTCATTTCAAGTGCACATGGAATATTCCCTGGGATACATCACAGGTAGGCTGAAAAACAAGTCTCAATAAATACAAGATTGAAATCACATCATGCACCTTGTCCAACCACAATACATTGGTTAACTATATTAAATATCGGGAAATATTTTTCCCTTATAGTTAATGTTTTCCCCTTATACTTCAGTCGCTCAGTCATGTCTGACTCTTTGTGACCCCATGGTCTGCAGCTCACCAGGCTGACCTGTCCATCACCAACTTCTGGAGCTTGCTCAAATTCATGTCCATCAAGTCAGTGATGACATCCAACCATCTCATCTTCTGTCATCCCTTGTTCTCCTGCCTTCAATCTTTTCCAGCATCAGGTTCTTTCCCAAGGAGTCAGTTCTTCACATTAGGTGGCCACAGTATTGGAGTTTCAGCTTCAGCATCAGTCTTTCCAGTGAATATTTGGGATTGATTTCCTTTAGGATGGATTAGTTGGATCTCCTTGCAGTCCAAGGGATTCTCAAGAGGTTGTATCCAACACCACAGTTCAAACGCATCAATTCTTTTGCACTCAACTTTCTTTATACTCCAACTCTCACATCCATACATGACTACTGGTAAAAGCATAACTTTGACTAGATGGACCTTTGTCAGCAAAGTAATGTCTCTGCTTTTTAATATGCTCTCTGTGTTGGTCATAGCTTGTCTTCCAAGGAGCAAGAGTCATTTAATTTCATGGCTGCAGTCACCATCTGCAGTGAGTGATTTTTGAGCCCCCCAAAATAAAGTCTGTCACTGTTTCCATTGTTTCCCCATCTATTTGCCATGAAGTAATGGGACCAGATGCCATGATCTTAGTTTTCTGAATGTTGAATTTTAAGCCAGCTTTCTCACTCTCCTCTTTCACTTTCATCAAGAGGTTCTTTAATTCTTCTTCACTTTCTGCCATAAGGGTGATGTCATAAGGGTAGTATATATTGAAATGAATATATACATGTATATTTACAACTGAATCACTTTGCTGTATATCTGAAACTAATATAATATTAATAAACTATACTCCAATTTAAAAAATAAAAACTTCAGGGTATTACTTTTAAAATTATTATTATCTCACTAATTACATGATATCTTTTTTACTTAGATTCTATATTCATGTATCTCCATGCTCCCACTGTTTTAGGGATTCAATTGGATTTAAGGTTTTCATGTATTTAGAAGAAATTGTGAAACTGTGAGTGTAAATGAAATCTCTGGAAGAGGGGAAAGAGTAGAGAGTCTAGGGCTGAACTTGGGGAGTGTTTGCCTTGAGCAGAATAGAGCAAGGCTGAGGGTATTGACAGCTAATGACATAGAGGAGTATTCCAATGTGCTGCCAAGAGTGAGAATAGGGGTGTTTTGCCAAATTCTCATCAACTATAAAAGATTTTTGTAGCTATTACTTCAGTATTAGTATTATTTTTACTTGAGAAAACTGAGTTTTACAGAGTTTTTATAATTGACCCCAAAGCCATTCAGCAGCTGAAATACGCAAGCAGAATCTGAATGCAAAGTTTTTGTATTGTCTTTATTTCCACTTCTTTTCTCTTTTGCTTATTATTAACCTAAGATTCCAGATGTGCTTATAAGTTTTATAAAACCAAAGAGATGTACAGGTTCTTATAGCTTTTTGCACACCCTTCCTTTATCATTAAAATTTTCAGAGACATTTGTTTTTATCTAGCAATGAGTGACAATGTTTATCAAGGGATTTCCTGAAGATCATGTAGCTAGTTAGTGGCTAAGTTAACACATAAGCTATTTTTTTTCTTTTTAACTAAAAGTACACTTCTGAAGAGAATACACAGTTTTATTATGTATTTATAAAGTATTGTATTAGCTATGGAGTACTGCAGTTCAAATGTATTGCTTATTATTGATGAATCTGTGTGAGTCTAAAGTTAAAAAAGATATTAGGCTAAGTGGAGTTTTCCCTAATGATTTATCATAGAAAATTATACAAAACATTAGAAAATTTAAAGATAAAGGGCAGAAATATATTTGATAGATGAAGGGGTTTTGTGGCTGCAAAACATGGATTTTGTCTTCAAGGAAACATGCCTAAACAACTTAGGGATCAGAATATAGGCTTAAGTCCTTGCTTTCTAGCATGATTTTGACATATTCCTATTTGTGAACAAAGTAAATAGATAACTTCCATAATTGGCAGGTCTACTTATGATCAATATTATTGTTTCATTGGGACATTTAGTAGTCACTGATCAAACTTAAACTTTATTTCATAATTATTACTGTGCTTAGATTTCAGCTTTAAAGCAATAATGAAAGAAATAATAAAGAAAGCAATAATGTTTATTATAACTTTATGATTTCCAGTAATCAGTAAGATCAGAGTAGACCACATAAAGTATCTTAATAGCAGGATATGTAAAAACACATCAGAATGTCTCATTGGAGATGTACTTAGGAAATCCGTGAAGTAATTAATATAAGCTCACACTTTTAGAAAAAACAGAGAGAGATAAGAAATCTTTCCTCAGTTCGACACCTCAAAGCAGAAGCAATTTCAGTTGTTTTCATCAAAACAGTTTCTTTTACTTGATAAAGACCACATGAAAAAACATGAGGTTTCACATTTTTTTCCCCTTCTGTCTTCTAAGGTTTTTATCATTATGCTTTATGACTTCAATCTCCAGAATCCACAGTATCATCATAGTAAGAATGAAATTATTGAATGTCATTTTAGAAACATGTTGCAATTTGAAAGCTCAGTCTAAATAATTTTTTTGATAGGTAGTTACTTGAAATTCAGATTTAAATTGCTGCTTTTCCACACATTAAAATGAGACCATTTAAATCCATAAAATTACAGTTAAATAATATCATTTCAATGCTATCCAGCATAAATCATTGAACACTTAAAAAGACTCTAGTAAAAAAAATCAATTTAGCAAATATTTCATAATTTGCACAGCTCTAAAAGACTCCCTGATAGGTCAGTCGGTAAAGAATCTGCCTGCCATGCAGGAGACCTGGGTTTGATCCCTGGGTTGGGAAGATCCCCTGGAGAAGGGAAAGGCTACCCACTTCAGTACTCTGGCCTGGAGAATTCCGTGGACTATAGTCCATGGGGTCGCAAAGAGTTGGACATGACTGAGCAACTTTCACTTTCACTTTAGAAAGACTACAAGAAATTCTAGAACTAACACCAAAAAAAGATGTCCTTTTCATCATAGGGGACTGGAATGCAAAGGTAGGAAGTCAAGAGATACCTGGAAAAACAGGTAATTTGGCCTTAGAGTACAAAGTGAAGCAAAGGCTAACAGAGTTTTGTCGAGAATGCACTGGTCATAGCAAACACCCTCTTCCAATAACTCAGTTATGACTCTACCCATGACATCAGCTGATGGTCAATACCAAAATCAGGTTGATTACATTCTTTGCAGCTGAAGGTGGAGAAGCTCTATACAGTCAGCAAAAACAAGACCAGGAGCTGACAGTGGCTGAGATCATGAACTCCTTATTGCCAAATTCAGGCTGAAACTGATGAAAGTAAGGAAAACCACTAGACAATTCAGATATGACCTAAATCAAATCCTTTACAATTATACAGTGGAAGTGACAGATTCAAGGGATTAGATCTGATAGACAGAGTGCCCGAAGAACTATGGACAGAGTTTTATAACATTGTATAGGAGACTGTGATCAAAACCATCCCTAAGAAAAGGAAATACAAAAAGGCCAAATGGTTGTCTGATGAAGCCTTACAAATAGCTGAGAAAAGAAGAGAGGCTAAAGGCAAGGAGAAAAGGAAAGATATACCCATTTGAATGCAGAGTTCCAAAGAATAGCAAGGAGAGATAAGAAAGGCTTCCTCAGTGATCAGTGCAAAGAAATAGAGGAAAACAATAGAATGGGAAAGACTAGAGACCACTTCAAGAAAATTAGAGATATCAAGGGAACAATTTATGCAAAGATGGGCACAATAAAGACAGAAATGGTATGGACCTAACAGAAGCAGAAGATAATAGGAAGAGGTGGCAACAATACACAGAAGAACTATATAAAAACAATCTTCATGACCCAGATAACCCATGATGGTGTGATCACTCACCTAGAGACAGACATCCTGGAGTGTGAAGTCAAGTGGGCCTTAGGAAGCATTGCTAAGAACAAAGCTCGTGGAAGTGATGGGATTCCAGCTTAGCTCTTTCAAATCCTAAAAGATGATGCTGTGAAAGTGCTTCACTCAAAATGCCAGCAAATTTGAAAACTCAGCAGTGGCCACAGGACTGGAAAATATTAGTTTTCATTCCAATCCCAAACAAAGGCAATGCCAAAGAATGTTCAAACTACCACACAATTGCACTCATGCCACATGCTAGCAAAGCAATCCTCAAAATCCTCCAAGTGAGGCTTCAATAGTATGTGAAGCAAGAACTTCCAGATGTTCAAGCTGGACTTAGAAAAGGCAGAGGAACCAGAGGTCAAATTGCCAACATCTGTTGTATCTTAGAAAAAGCAAGAGAATTCCAGGAAAATATCTACTTCAGTTTCATTGATTACACTGAAGCCTTTGACTGTGTGGATTGCTACAAACTGTGGAAATTTCTTCAAGAGATGGGAATACCAGACCACCTGACCTGTCTCCTGAGAAACTTGTTTGCAGTCAAGAAGCAACAGTTAAAACCAGATATAGACAACAGACTGGTTCCAAATTGGGAAAGGAGTACATCAAGGCTGTATATTGTCACCCTGCTTATTTAACTTCTATGCAGAGTACATCATGTGAGATGCTGAGCTGGATGAAGCACAAACTGAAGTCAAGATTTCTGTGAGAAATTTCAATAACCTCAGATATTAAGATGACATCACCCTTATGGCAGAAAGCAAATATGAACTGAAGGGCCTCTTGATAAAAGTGAAAGAGGAGAGTGGAAAATGTTGGCTTAAAAGTCAACATTCAGAAAACTAAGATCATGGCATCTGGTCCCATCACTTCATGGCAAATAGATGAGGAAACAATGGAAACAGTGACAGACTTTATTTTGGGGGGCTCCAAAATCACTGCAGATGGTGACTGTAGCCTTGACATTACATATGCTTGCTGCTTGGAAGAAAAGCTATGAGAAACCTAGATAGCATATAAAAAAGCAGAGATATTACTTTAAGGACAAAGGTCCATCTAGTCAAAGCTATGGTTTTTCCAGTACTCATGTACTGATGTGAGAGTTGGACCATAAAGAAGGCTGAGCATTGAAGAATTGATGGTTTTGAACTGAGGTGTTGGAGAAACCTCTTGAGAGTTCCTTGGACTGCAAGGAGATTAAATCAGTCAATCCTAAAAGAAATCAACCCAGAGTATTCACTGGAAGGACTGATGCTGAAATTGAAATTCCAACATTATGACCACCTGATGGGAATAACTGACTGATTGGAGAAGACCCTGATGCTGGCAAAGATTAAAGGCAGGAGGAGAAGGGGTCAATAGATGATGAAATGGTTTGATGACATCACTGACTTGATGGATTTGAGTTTGAACAATCTCCGGGAGACTTTAAGGCCAAGGAAGCCTGGAGTGCTGCAGTCCATGGGTTGTAAAGAATCAGACATGACTGAGTGACAGAACAACAATAGTATTCTATTCTCTATATATACTCTGACACATCATCTTTATCCATTCATTTGTCGATGGATAAGAGAAATGATTGATAACCATATTCTGACAAATGTGATGGAAGAATTGGAAAAATTCTGTTAAAATATACTGCTGCTTCTGCTGCTGCTAAGTCGCTTCAGTCGTGTCTGACTCTGTGCGACCCCATAGACAGCAGCCTAGCACTGCACGGGAATCAGTATGTGTTATTTGAAGGAGGGCTTAGGGTTATCCATCTATGATCAATCATTCTAAAGAGCAGATTATTTTCAAGTATAATTGATACATTAAGCAAATAGGTAAAATTGGAGCATACAATATTCATTTAAGCCCTGAAGAGGGAGGAAAATTGGGACAAAAGTTAAACAAAAAATTTAATTGATAAGAAATAGTTAAAAGAGTAGATGCCAACTGAACAACATCAAAAATATCTTTAAATATTATAGCTAAACATACAGCAATTAAAAGAGGTTATCAGAGTGGACAGAGAATAAGGCCCAATTATATGTTGTCTACAAAAAAACCCCTTTAAATATGAAGTTTAAAAGTAAGGGTATACCATACTGTAACTAATTCTATTACTATAATTGGAGACTTCAATCCTCTCCATCAGTAATAATAAACCAAACAGAAAATTAGTATAGATGTAGAGGGTTTGAAAGATATTTTTTAGTGTTAGAGCAATATTAATGATTTGAAAAACAGGAAAACAATAAAGAAATTCAAGGAAAACAAAGTCTTGTTCTTTGAAAAATTCAATAAAATTGATAATAGTAGGGGTGATAGTCCAGCTGTATAGGATTTCTTTTGGGGTTTGTGAAATGTTCTAAAATGGATTATGTTAATGAGTACACAACTCTCTGCATTTATTTGTACGCTGTCATCTATCTCCTTAAAGCCCATTCAATCTAAGTAATAATAGTATTTGATATTGAACACTGTTCTTATAAAAGGTCTGCATAAACTGCCATTAGGAATCTTTGGTATTTTATTAATCTGTATCACCCAATCCAGAACAAGCAGTGTCTATAATATGTTGATGTGACATTAAGTCAGGTCTTTCAGACACTGTAACTCACAAAGCCATTTTAAGAGGGTGTCTTCTGTGAACACTTTTTATAGGAGTGCTGAAGCTGCCTCCAGAACAAGGAGTCTGATTTTAATAAGCTTCTTTCACTTATCCATATGCGATATTCACATGATACTTATATTGCTTTAAAAATTTATATTTTAGATAAATTAGGGAAAAGAAAAGTATATTTTATTTTACCTTCACTTATTCCTTTTGGTTGTACTTCTTTTCTTTGTGTAAAACCAAGTCTCTTACTTATATCATTTCCATTTCACTGGAAAACATTTTAACATTTATTGAAAGAACATCTGATGATGATGAATTCCGTCAGTTTTTGTTTGCCTGAGAAAGTCTTTATTTTGCTTTCTACTCTTAAGAACAATTTCCCTGATTTTTTTTTCTTTTAACCTTTGTATTTCATTTATTCTCCTTTTGTTTGGATCATTGCTGACAAGATAGCCATTTAATATATTATTTTTTTTCCATCTATAGTTAAGCTTTCTTCTCCCCAGACTTCTTTTAAGATCTCCTCTCCTCTGTTATTATAATCACATATATATTACAATTTTTGAAAATAAGATAATTTCCAGTAATCCCTGCCTTCTGGTGCCCCTCTCCCAATTTAGTGTAATCCAAACAGTGAAATCTGTGACTTGATTCTAACCTATTATATGACACAGGTGATGGAATATCACTTCCATGATTTCGTTTCATTACAAAAATCTGTCTGAGCAGACAGTTGAGAGACTTTCTTGCTGAAAACTGAAGAAGCAAGGAGTCACAAACTACATATATAGAAGGACATGTGGCAGAAGAACTTAAGGGCACCCCTAAGGCAGCAGTCTGCATCATGCCAGGGCCCTCCATCATACAGTGCCAATGAAGTGAATTCTGCCAGTAATCTGATTGAGCTTGGAAGAGGATTCTTCCCCATTTAAGCCTCCGTATGAGAACACCATCCTGACTGCAATCTTGTGAGACCCTATGAAGAAGGCCCAGCTAAGCCAAACCCAGGTTCCTGCCCCGTGGAATCTGTGAAATAATGTGCATCTTTATACTAGGTTTGTGATCATCTGGTACATGGCAATAAAAATCCAATACAGTTGATAACAATATTTTTTTGAATGGTCTGTCAGAAAAAGAAAAATTTAAGTTTAAAGGGAGTAAAAAGAAAATAATTGATCCAATTAGATCTTTATGTTGAGCAATTATTGCTTATATGCAATTAAGGTCAGAAAATTATTGTAATATGTATTAAAGTTATAAAAACTAATAACAGAAACCTCAGTTAAGTAGAGGTTTCCCTGGTGGCTCAGATGATAAAGAATCTGCCTCCAATGCCAGAGACCTGAGTTCGATGCCTGGGTCAGGAAGATCCTCTGGAGAAAGGAACGTCTACCCACTCCAGTATTCTTGCCTGTAGAATTCCATGGACGGAAGAGACTGGCAGGCTACAGTCCATGGGGTTCCAAAGAATCAGACAGGACTGAGCAGCTAACACTTTCACTTTTCACTTTCAGTTAAATAGAATCAGAAGACCAGAATAGGAAGCTCTCAAGCCTGCGAAGCTAGCAGAGCCCAAAAGGAAGAAGAGACTCCTTTCCTGGCAAAGAATCAGTCAATGAAAGTCATGGATTGTGTTCACTAGAGCCTTTCTCCTCTCCTTGCTGTGTATGAGCTGGCTCGTAGCTCACCATGGTCGCAGACTCTGAACTGCAGTTTGCTGTGCTGTGCTCTGCTTTGCTTAGTCATTCAGTCATGTCTGACTCTTGCAGCCCCATTGACTGTAGCCCACCAGGCTTCTCTGTCCATGGGGATTCTCCAGGCAAGAATGCTGAAGGGGGTTTTAGTTTCCTCCTCCAAGGCATCTTTCCAACCCAGGGATTGAATCCAGGTCTCCTTCATTGCAGATGGATTCTTTACTGTCTGAGCCACCAGGGAAGCCCAATTTTCTACTGACCCCAAGTAAACCATCTGGCAGTCTAGGTATTTCAGGTCAGACTCCAAATGGGAATGTTTTTCATGCTGTAGAAGACTCAGATGCTTTACGGAATGATTATTCTGTCTGACACCGTAGAGTGGAAAGAGCACTGCTACGGTTTCTAGATAGATATGAGTTATGATAACTGTTAGTGTTTTTCCCCAAATTTTTCCAGATTTCTGGATTGTACTTTCTGACCCTCTGTGAGTCAAATATGGGATCATGTGATAAGTTCTAGGCAGTGAGTTAACTTAGTTTATTTTGTGCTGGAGCATTTAATTGTTTCAAGATTTCCTGTCCCTGTATTATAAAATATTGTAAACTTGGAGATGGTAGTTGCTCTCCTAGCCTAGAGCCTTGAAAAAAATGTGATGAGAAAAACACTGCTATCAGCCCATAATGGTCATATAGCATGGAAGAGAAACAAATTTTGTTGTTCTGAAATTTTGGGTTTTATGTTGTGAAGCAAAATAACTTACCCTTTCTGACTTATGAATGGTTCACACACCTGCTTCACAATTTACTAGCTTCGAGAACTTCAGCTAATTGCCCAACTTCTCTTATTCTCTTTCCTTAATGACACAATAGTGGGAAATATAGCATCTAGTTCTTAGGGTTATTAAGACCTAATGAGATAAGAAGAAAATCATATGCAATGGTGCAGTTGTTGTACAGTGTGTTTGTTGTTGCTGTTGTCAGCATTATAATCCTTTGATACCCAATTATTGTGTGACTTAGCCTTGCTTCTGACATCTGGTATCTGGCCTAAACAAGAGAAAGAATTCACAGAACACATGATTCAGACCAATAGGTCTGAGGTTACCTAAAGAGTATTTCCTAAAAGCAATTTTATCATATTGTCCATTTGTACTCTGGGTGCCCAATTTTGATTGGATTTTATAAGCAGTCTTGAACCGAATGTTGAATTAGAAAAAAGGAATGTATGTGTATGTGTGTTCACATGTGTATCATATATTTTTATATTTTCCACTTAGTTTGGAAAATAATATATATGTCGGTATCTACATACCCATACACACACACACACACACACACACACACAAATCCACATCTCTATCTACTTACTATTGTGGAAAATAGAAACTGTATTGTAACAAGGAAGGCAAGGTAAATAGTCAAGCAGTGAGTGAAGTTGCTCAGTCGTGTCCAACTCTTTGCAACCCCATGGACTGTAGCCTACCAAGCTCCTCTGTCCTTGGGATTTTCCAGGCAATAGTACTGGAGTGGATTGCCATTTCCTTCTCCAGGGGATCTTCCTGACCCAGGGATCGAACCCGGGTCTCCTGCATTGTAGATAGATGCTTTACCATCTGAGCCACCAGGGAAGCCACCAGTCAAGCAGGAGAAAGGTCAAATACTGAGGCAAAACCTTACATGCTTGGTGGTTCTGCATGCTTATATCTTTTAGACTGTTCTATTTTCCTATCATTGGGTACATGAGATTTGTCATTTTATATAATCTCGTATCAGAATTCACAGCTGGATTTACTTGCTAGGAAAGCAAAAATATTTTCAGGCAATTTCTTAGATCCTTACTATGTAAACAAAAGACAAAAGTGACCATGCAAAATAAAAGTAATCATTAAATCACATAATTTTATGAGAAATGACATATTAATTTTAAAAAATCCATCTTAATTTTGAAAAACAATATAACCCTTATTATATATCATCAGTTCAGTCACTCAGTTGTGTCCAACTCTTTGTGACCCCATGAACTGCAGCACACCAGGCCTCCCTGTCCATCACCAACTCCCAGAGTCTACCCAAACCCATGTCCATTGAGCTGGTGATGCCATCCAACCATCTCATACTCTGTCGTCCCCTTCTCCTCCCACCTTCAATCTTTCCCAGCATCAGGGTCTTTTCAAATGAGTCACATCAGGTGGCCAAAGTATTGGAGTTTCAGCTTCAACATCAGTCCTTCCAATGAACACCCAGGACGGATCTCCTTTAGAATGGACTGGTTGGATCTCCTTGCAGTCCAAGGGACTCTCAAGAATATATCATCAGATATGTTATAAAACACTTTGTACAGGAAATTATCATAAACTATCTGAAACGTATACGCATACAGCTTTTCATAGGCATTGGTTTATTTTATATGGAAACAATTAGGAGAGATAGGCAAGGCAGTCATTTCTCCCCTTTTGTAGATGAAATTGATATTTAGAGAAACTAAGTGACTTAGCCAAGGCCCCAGTGAAAGATACACCTTAAGCCCTGTTCCCCTCTTTGAACTTGTGGGTGAGGTGGGGGAGATCTGTGGTGGATAGTAAATTGGAGACTAACCAGACACTGAGGTCATGGAATTACCTTAGATCTCTTATCTAGCCCTCTACCACCAACCATATCCTGTCAGCTTTTAAATTCTGATGTTTTATGTGCCAAATATATTACCACTATCATTTTCATCTCACATCTGAATTTCTACTATACGGAGAGGTAGTCAAGTACTAACTCAAGTTTACACTCTAAGTTGACTTTGATTTTGAGGCAGGGTCCAGAACATTTAGTCTGTATGCTTTGTTGTCAGAAATACTTGGCTGTGGCTACCTACTAGATGCAAAAATTGAGATGAACTAGTTACTTATCTTATTTTCTATTTTAAAATGTGGGCAACACAGTACATTTAATAGGTTGTTTTAAGAATTAAGTGAGATTCTATAAAATAGATAATAAGAACCTGCAGAATCACACAAGGAACTCTACTTAATACTCTGTGGTGGCCTGTAGGGGAAAGGAATCTTTAAAAGAGTGGATATGTGTGTATGTTCCCAGGTGACACAGTGGTAAAGAATCCACCTGCCAATGCAAGAGACTCAAGAAATGCGGGCTTGGTATATGAGTCTGGAAGATACCTTGGAGAAGGAAATGGCAACCCACTCCAGTTCCATGGACAGAGGAGCCTGGTGGGTTATAGTCCATGGGGTTGCTGAGAGTCAGCATGACTGAACACACACACACACACACATATGTATATGTATAACTGAGTAACTTTGCTGTACACCTGAAACTAACACAACATTCTAAATCAATTGCACTCTAATACAAAAATTTTTTTAAAAGTTAATTTATGTCTGAATGTGATGCAACTGCTTACTGATGTTTGTGTGTTACTTACATACAACCACCTTAAAGAATCATGGGAAATTATTTCCTAAGAGTCAGGATGCCCTTATGTGATCCTACCAGGTTCTTGCTTTGCTGTTAATATTTTAATCTACAAAAAAATCTCTTCTTCTTATGTACTTTAGTTTTTAACTTGTCACTTTCAGCATTCCACTGTATATTTTTAAATCCATTCTACATGTTTCTGGATACTATGAGATTTCAAGACTGGTGTTGATCTCATTAAAATTATTCAGGTTTCAAAAAAAATTTAACAAATTAAAAACAAAAAAAGAATTAAATGAGATTTTAAGAGGTAAAGAGATTTGTATGGTGCAGATACAGAATAAATGCATAACGCATGCTATTTTTATTGTTTCATTATTGATTATGATTACTTGTTATCTGATCCCCTCTTGCTTCAGTGTTTGCTCCTTAGTACTCATCATCTATTCTGGACTTTTGAGGAGTCATATGAAGACCAACCAAATGAGAAAAGCAAAGGCTGTTTATTCAGTGCTTGCTATAGCAAGGAAGTCAGTCACCATCACGTGTATTTTGGTAAACAGAGAGGCAGGTAGCAGACTGGAAAATCTTTACAGTAGATAAAAGGGTTATGCCCTTCAGATGTGTCCTGATTGTAAGCTGTTGGCCCCAAAAGGCTGTAGACAGGCTGATTAGAAGGTGGGGTTCCTGTGGTTAGGACAGCATGTTTGGCTTTGTCTGGCTTGTCCTAAATTGGAAATGTGGACTCAGATTAGGAAAGATGTCAGTTATTAATTGGAGAAGGCAATGGCAACCCACTCCAGTACTCTTGCCTGGAAGATCCCATGGATGGAGGAGCCTGGAATACTACACAGTCCATGGGGTCGTGAAGAGTCAGACACGACTGAGCAACTTCATTTTCACGCATTGGAGAAGGAAATGGCAACCCACTCCAGTATTCTTGCCTGGAGAATCCCATGGACAGAGGAGCCTGGTGGGCTGCGGTCTATTGGGTCGCACAGAGTCGGACATGGCTGACATGACTTAGCAGCAGCAGCAACAGCAGTTATTAATCAAGTTCTGACTACTTTGGGCCAATTTTGCAACAGTTACAATGTTGCTTCCTGGATTATTACTAGAGATAGCAATCTGACTTTCTTTTAAGTCTGACCTGTAGCAGCTTGTCTTCTTTGCCTGTTTATTGTACATAAGGGGTTGGTTTTCTTGGCAGGATACTTCAAGTTATGGGTCAGAGTTCAGTTTTTGCATGTGGTTTGTCCATTTTCCTTTTATATGTTTAGTCTCATTTTTCCCTCATAGTGATACATTCAAGACACAGATCATAGAGAGTGACTTCTCTGTTTAAAATCCTTCAATCGCTCCCCATATTTCTAGGATAGATTCAAAGGCCTTGAGCAGGGCACTCTAGATCCCTCAAGGTCTTACTCTTTCTTATATTTTGTTTCATCTAATACCACTTTGCAAGGAAATCAAGCTTTATCCAGACAAAAGCATTTGCATTTCCTCTGTTTATAACATGTTGTTTGTTAGCTCTACTCATTGTTGTCTCTACAGGGACAACCTCCATCTCACAACTCTCTTCCTGTCCCTTCTTTCAGCCTCAGCTCAGCCGTCTCCTCCTAAAGCCTTCAACCTAAAGTCAGCAGGCTCCTGAACTACCTTATGATCCACGGATCCACGGATCCTGGATATATATCTGGAGAAAACTCTAATTTTAAAAGATACATGCACCCCAATATTTATGGCACTAAATGGAAGTGCTGTAAGTGGAAGCAACCTAAATGTCCATCAACAGAAGAATGGATAAAGCAGATGTGACATATACATATACACACAATGGACTATAACTCGGGCATAAAAAATGATGAAATAATGCCATTTGTAGCAACATGGATGGACCTAGAGATTGTCATATTAAGTGAAGAAAGTCAGATAAAGACAAATATCACGTTATGATTTATATGTGGAATCTAAAAGATTGACACAAATGAACTTATTTGCAAAACAGAAGTAGATTCACAGCCATAGGGGGGAAAAAAATCTATGGTTGCCAAAGTGGGGAAAGTGGGAGGAAGGATAAATCAGGAGTTTGGGATTAACATATACACACAACTATATAAATAGATAAACAACAAGATTCTGCTATAATGCACAGGGAACTATATTCAGTATTTTAGAACAACCTATAAAAGAGAATCTGAAAATGAATGGATACATGTATAACTGAATCAATTTACTGTACATCTGAACCTAACAGCATTGTTAATCAACTGCACTTCAATATTTAAAAAGTTAATAATCTATTAACTTTTAAAAATTAAAGAAAAAAAACCATTAACAAAAAAAGTTAATAGATAATCTCTGTGATCCTAGAACACCATGTGCAAACTTCTGCCCAGAACTTACCCGTGTTGTTGTTTAGTCGTGAGGTTGTGTCCCACTCTTCTGTGACTCCATGGACTGTAGGCTGCCAAGTCCCTCTGTCCATGGGATTTCCCAGGCAAGAATACTAAAGTGGGTTGCCATTACCTTCTTCCCAGCACTTACCACCATATCATAATACAATTCCATCTTTATGTTTGGGAAGCTCAAATAGTGAGCTTCCCAAAGGCATAGATTGTCTTTCTATACTCTTCCCCAGACCCTCACTCAGTTCCTGGCACATGTTTAAGATACTGCACTGAATAAGAGTGAAGGATTAAAATCAGCATTTTCATTTTCTGACGTCTGTTTCAGAGTTTTTTTCCTCAATACTCTAAGTCTTATGAAAATGTGACATTAAAAATGAATGCTGAAAAATAAATTCAAGTGGTGGAGTGGAACCAAAGGTGATTAGGCATTTTCAATTTTTTCTTCGTGACATTTCAGAATGTCTCTATTCTGAGCTTTAGTATTACTTCAGCAGTCCACAAACCACAGTTGGGAGGCAAAAATTGCTCTTTGCCTGACCATAAAAATGAGTGTACCTATGACTGATGTTTGTTGATGTTTGACAGAAAAACACAAAATTCTGTAAAGTAATTATCCTTCAATTAAAAAAAAATAAACTGGCAAAAAAGCGCAAAAAACCAAATAGTGTTCTTTTGGAAACATTTGTGTCCTGGAATGAAAATACTTGCTGTTTCTCCGATTAAGACTTCAGTAATGGGGACCCTGACACACTGATCAAAGAGCCCACCCTAAGGCAAAGAGAGAAACCAATTTTCTCAAAGAGAAAAGCAGTTAAGCACCAATAGATTAGACGATGCATTTTTAAAGTGGTTCCTATTTGGGGAAGCCAAGGTCTGCCTAGCTGTGAGGCCTCTTCTGGATAACAGGGATCAGATTCACCTGGACCTTTGTCTCATAACCACCTACCACTTTCCTTTCTCCCTGACTCTATGCCATTACTCTCTCACAAGTAGGAGTGGCAATGGACACTGAAACCAGTATTGCCATCTGTTTTCTTACCATTCCAATCCAGTCACCTGCAGTTTCTAATGCATGCTGCTGATCATGTCATTCACCTGCTCAAAATTCCAGTTTCCTCATGGACCAAGATGTAGGTTTGTGCCCAAGATCATCTGTCCTGTGTCTGCAATTTACTTTTTCATGGCTACTTCACCATATAGCCTTTGAATTGAACTCCCAATAAATTAATTTATGTACTTTTTCTGAACACATTGCATGATCTCACTTCCATGAAATTCCCCAAGTGCAAATTTTCTACATGTCTATGAAGATTTGCTGCTCTCTCTACCCTAGGTTTTCCCAGTATGAATGAAAAACATTGCCTACCTTATCAGTAAACAAAGGATGTTGCAGTCAGCAAGCCATCACATTACAGCCACCCTGAAGGTGAGTCCTGAGGAAACTCAGGATGAGAATGCATAGGATATTAGCCCCAGATAGCTAAGGTGCACACAAAGGAATGATCTCAGTAAGTCCAGACTCTTGTATCTTCCCCCACATAGAAAAGTGCTAAATTCACTAACTTGAGATGTCTGTTTTCTTTAAACATCTTTGATGTTCTGACTACCTGGTCTTTGTTGCAAAAACTCCTACATATACAGGCTCCTTCCTTACCTCTTCTGAGCAGGCTCTCAGAGTTATCTGAGATGCTGTGTTCCAGGCTTAAGTCCTCAGTATTGTCTGGTGAATAAAACAAAACTCTCAACGTCTAGGTTGTGCTTTTTTTTTCAGTTGACACAAGGATCACCTGAAACAAGGCAGGAAGAAACATATTGAAGTACAGACTTCTTGGTGAGAACAAAATGGCAGAGGAGTAGGAGGATGTGGAATACATCTCTCTCCATGGATAAATCAAGAATACACCTTCAGACACAGAAGAGCATGCAGAACAGCAGTTGAGAGTGGACAGGAGTACCTGATCACTGGAAAAAAAAAATATAGAATCATGAAAAACTTGGTNTGGTAGGACAAAGGAAATGGGGGGGGGAGGAGTGTTAGTAGGATTGGACCTGCCCTTGGTGGGTGGGGGAACTGAAGCAGGGGTCTGATCTCCAAACTGGGGCAACTGTCTGGGTCAGAGGAGAAACATTCAAGGCTGAGAGTGAAAGAGCTCATCTGTGGCAGCAGATTTGGAAAACTCAGCAGTGGCCACAGGACTGGAAAAGGTCAGTTTTCATTCCAATCCCAAAGAAAGACAATGCCAAAGAATGCTCAAACTAACAAACAATTGCACTCATCTCACACGCTAGTAAAGTAATGCTCAAAATTCTCCAAGCCAGACTTCAGCAATACGTGAACTGTGAACTTCCAGATGTTCAAGCTGGTTTTAGAAAAGGCAGAGGAACCAGAGATCAAATTGCCAACATCCACTGGATCATCAAAAAAGCAAGAGAGTTCTAGAAAAACATCTATTTCTGCTTTACTGACTATACCAAAGCCTTTGACTGTGCAGATCACAATAAACTGTGTAAAATTCTGAAAGAGATGAGAATACCAGACTGCCTGACCTGCCTCTTGAGAAACCTGTATGCAGGTCAGGAAGCAACAGTTAGAACTGGATGTGAAACAACAGACTGGTTCCAATTTAATTTATATGCAGAGTACATCATGAGAAATGCTGGGCTGGAGGACGCACAAGCTGGAATCAAGATTGTTGGGAGAAATATCAATAACCTCAGATATGCAGATAACACCACCCTTATGGCAGAAAGTGAAGAAGAACTAAAGAGCCTCTTCATGAAAGTGAAAGAGGAGAGTCAAAAAATTGGCTTAAAGCTCAACATTCAGAAAACTAAGATCATAGCATCCAGTCCCATCACTTCATGGCAAATAGATGGAGAAACAGTGGAAACAATGGCTGACTTTATTATTATTATTATTTTTTTGGCTCCAGAGTCACTGTAGATGGTGACTGCAGTCATGAAATTAAAAGATGCTTGCTCCTTAGAAGGAAAGTTATGACCAACTTAGACAGCATATTAAAGAGCAGAGACATTACTTTGCCAACAAAGGTCCATATAGTCAAGGCTGTGGTTTTTCCAATGATCATGAATGGATGTGAGAGTTGGGCTATAAAGAAAGCTGAGTGCTGAAGAACTGAAGCTTTTGAACTGTGGTGTTGGAGAAGACTCTTGAGAGTCCCTTGGACTGCAAGGAGATCCAACCAGTCCATCCTAAAGGAGATCAGTCCTGGGTATTCATTGGAAAGACTGATGTTGAAGCTGAAACTCCAATACTTTGGCCACCTGGTGCGAAGAGCTGACTCATTTGAAAAGACCTTGATGCTGGGAAAGATTGAGGGCAGGAGGAGAAGGGGACGACAGAGGATGAGATGGTTGGATGGCATCACTAGCTCAATGGACATGGGTTTGTGTGGACTCCAAGAGTTGGTGATGGACTGGGAGGCCTGGTGTGCTGTGGTTCATTGGGTCGCAAAGGCTTGGACATGGCTGAGCGACTGAATTGAACTGAAATGGAATGAGAATCAGTTAGTCCTTGCCACGACCATACATACCCTGGACAGAACACTTGTCCCCTGGAAGGCACAGCAGCTGGCAGCTGGAGTTAGGGATTGTGGAGCAACCTCAGGGCAAGGATTGCTGTTGACTTCAGAGAGATAGATTGAGGGGGTGTGAGGGAGGAGATCATGGTGGGAAATGCTGGTGGAGGAAAGCCAGGTAGCCATGGAAATAAGGCAATACTGCTGAGTCATGCATAGAGGGTGGAGACATCACCATAGCCTCTCTCTGCGCACACACCAGCATCAGCAGCTGAACAAGAGACACTGGCCCATCAAATGCCTAATGCACTGAACTTTAGAGCAGAACCCCATCTAGGGTCTCCTATAAGTGACTGATGTACTGATCTACAGAATAGGAGCCCAGCCAGGGGATCCCCTCTATGTGCCTGATGTACCGAACAACAGGGAAGGACCCCAGGCAAAGAAGCCCTCTAAATGCATGAATAGGCAGAGCTATGGAGAAAGACTGGCCAAACAGGCCTTCTGATAGCCAGCTACAAGAGGATCAAAAAAGACTCTGATAGGGCTATAACTCCTGTAGCAGAGGCAGTACGTGTCTCTGTGCACATTACGCCACCAGGATCCCTGCAACCCAAGCACTTGCACCACCTTCATGCTCAGCTCTCACTGGGGCAGAGCTGCCACGGCAAAAAAAAGTCTTGCATCTATGTGCACAAGGTCACTTTCATAGTACCCAACTCTGGCCCTGTAGACTGTGGCCTCCCAGGCTTCTCTGTCAAAGAGCCAGGTTGTCCAGGCAAGAATGCTGGAGCATATTGGCCAATACTGGTTGCCATACCCTTCTAGAGCACTATATTTCCTGCTACCCTAGCTGCCAAACCCTCTGAGCACCTGGTGCTGCCAGAACCCCTGTGACAAGCAGCTGCACCACCTCCACACCTGGCCCTCATAGGGGCAAACCCAAGTCCTCCAGGGCAGCCTCAGGAGGAAACCCCAGTGGACAACCCACATGCAGAGGTGGAAATAAAATTGCATTTGAAACCCAGGGGCAGTGTGGCTAAGGAAGAAGACCCAAAACCTTCCCATGAGCTGTACAAGCTGCAGATTCAATCCACATTATCAACTAGGCAGACTTTTCCCTTTAAAGCCTTGGAAAAGGAAACCTCAAATACACTAAGTTAAAAAAAAATGAAAAGGCAGAGAAATTTCCTATACAAATGAAGGGAAAAATTAGAAACACAGAAGTCCAAATAAATGAAGAGGAAGTAACCACACTTCCTGAAAAAGAATTCAGAGTAATGATAGAAGAGATGATCAAAAACCTTGAAAACAAAGTAGAGAAAATGCAAAAATCAATTAACAAAGACCTAGAAGAATTAAAGAAGAAACATACAGACTACACAATTACTGAAATTATAAATACTCTGGAAGGAATCAGTAGCAGAATATCTGAAGCAGAAGAACGAATGCATGAGCTGGAAGATAAAATAGTGGAAATAACTTCTGAAGAGTGGAATAAAGCAATGGGTGGGAGCGGGTTTCAGGATGGGTAACACATGTACACCCATGGCTGATTCATGTCAATGTATGGCAAAAATCACTATGATATTGTAAATTAATGAGCCTCCAATTAAAATAAATAAGTTAAAAAAAAAGAATGAAAAAAACTGAGGATAGTCTCAGAGACCTCTGGTACAATATCAAATACACCAACATTCGAACTACACAGGTCCCACAAGAAGGGAAAAAGAAAGGGTATGAGAAAAATTTTGAAGAGATTATAATTGAAAATTTCCCCAACATGGAAAAGGAAATAGTCAATCAAGTCCAAGAGGAGCAAAGAGGCCCATACAGAATTAACCCAAGGAGAAACACGCCAAAACACAGTTTAACTAACAAAGACTAAACACAAAGAAAGAATATTAAAAACAGCAAGGGAGAAGCAGCAAGTAACATACAAGGGAAACCCCATACACTTAACAGCTGATCTTTCAGCAGAAACTCTGAGGGCCAGACGGGAATGGCAGGATATAGTTAAAGTACTGAAAGGGAAAAATCTACAACCAAGATTATTGTACCCGGCAAGGATCTCATTCAAACCTGATGGATAAATAAAAAGCTTTTCAGACAAACAAAAGTTAAGAGAATAAAGTAACACCAAGCTAGTTTTACAACAAATGTTAAGGGAATTTTATAGTCAAGAAATACAAGAGAAGAGAAAAGATCTACAAAATCAACCTCAAACAATTAAGAAAATGTCAATCAGTTCAGTTCAGTCGCTCAGTGGTGTCCGACTCTCTGCGACCCCATGAATCGCAGCATGCCAGGCCTTCCTGTCCATCACCAACTCTGGAGTTCACTCAGACTCACGTCCATCGAGTCAGTGATGCCATCCAGCCATCTCATCCTCTGTCGTCCCCTTCTCCTCCTGCCCCCAATCCCTCCCAGCATCAGAGTCTTTTCCAATGAGTCAACTCTTCTCATGAGGTGGCCAAAGTATTGGAGTTTCAGCTTTAGCATCATTCCTTCCAAAGAAATCCCAGGGTTGATCTCCTTCAGAATGGACTGGTTGGATCTCCTTGCAGCCCAAGGGATTCTCAAGAGTCTTCTCCAACACCACAGTTCAAAAGCATCAATTCTTTGGCGCTCAGCCTTCTTCACAGTTCAACTCTCACATCCATACATGACCACAGGAAAAACCATAGCCTTGCCAAATGGACCTTAGTCGGCAAAGTAATGTCTCTGCTTTTGAATATGCTATCTAGATTGGTAATAA
>SJYQ01004988.1:111429-128533 GCA_006410935.1 Redunca redunca
TATATATATATATTAATTGTAGAATAATTGCTTTACAATGTTGTGTTAGTTTCTGCTGTACAATGAAGTGAATCAGCTTCACTGATATATGTCTATATATATCCCTTCCCTCTTGGACCTCCCTCCAAAGATGTTTTTAAACCAGAAGGAAACTTTCAGATGGTCAGTTATTAGCCTAGAGAATTTTGAGGTAACATGTTACTTGATATTGCTGCTGCTGCTGCTGCTAAGTCGCTTCAGTCGTGTCTAACTCTGTGCGACCCCATAGACGGCAGCCCACCAGGCTCCCCTGTCCCTGGGATTCTCCAGGCAAGAACACTGGAGTGGGTTGCCATTTCCTTCTCCAATGCATGAAAGCGAAAAGTGAAAGTGAAGTTGCTCAGTCATATCCGACTCTTTGGGACCCCATGGACTGCAGCCCACCAGGCTCTTCCATCCATGGGATTTTCCAGGCAAGAGTACTGGAGTGGGGTGCCATTGCCTTCTCTGGTGATATTGCTACAGATCACTAATCAACAATCATTTGCTACAGATCAAATGAAATCCCAGATTTCATTTATTTCATTTAGAAGATATATTGTTATTTCATTTAGAAGATATATTCTTGCTAGTGTAAAGTCTGCCCACCATTTGTAGCCATAATAGAAAAGGAGAAACAAAGTTTAAAATATTAAACTACTACTAATGGAGGCAGCCCACTCCATTATTCTCGTGGAGAGAATCCCATGGACAGAGGGACCTGGAGATATACAGACCATAGGATTACAAAGATTTGGACACAATTGAGCACACATGCAGACATGTTCCACATACAACCTAACAGAGTGTACACTGGAAGAATTTGACTCGGAAGACTGTATTTAAGTAAGTGAGGGTTTTGGATATTTGTCTGTAGTTGGTATATTGATAGTAGCCCAAGAATATGCTCAGTTCAAGTGGAAAAGTATATGTCATCCTGGTATATGAAAGATGACCAACAAAAACTCAGGAGTGAGCAATAGAAGAAGAAATCAGCAGAGTGGAAAGAGATTCAAAGTAACAAACAAACCCACATCAGGAATCTACCAGTTCAGTTCAGTCGCTCAGTCACATCCAATTCTTTGTGACCCCACACACTGCAGGCACACCAGGCTTCCCTGTCCATCACCAACTCTCAGAGCTTGCTCAAATTCATGTCCATCTATTTGGTGATGGCATCCAAGAATCTCATCCTCTGTCTTCCCCTTCTTCTCCCACTGTCAGTCTTTCTTAGTATCAGGGTCTTTTCAAGTGAGTGAGTTCTTCACATTAGGTAGCCAGAGTAATCGAGTGTCAGCTTTAGCATTAGTCCTTCCAATGAATATTCAGGACTGATCTCCTTTAGGGTGGACTGGTTGGATCTCCTTGCAGTCCAAGGGACTCTCAAGTCTTCTCCAACACCACAGTTCAAAAGCATCAATTTTCTGGCACTCAACTTTCTTTATAGTACAGCTGTCACATGGACTACTGGAAAAACCATATCTTTGACTAGATGGACTTTTGTTGGCAAAGTAATGTCTTTGCTTTTTAGTATGTCTAGGTTTGTCACAGCTTTTCTTCCAAGGAGCAAATTCCTTTTAATTTCGTGGCTGCAGTCACCATCTGCACTGATTTTGGAGAGCAAGAAAGTAAAATCTGTCTCGCCATGAAATGATGGGACAGGGTGCCATGATCTTCGTTTTCTTAATGTTGAATTTTAAGCCAATATTTTCCACTCTCCTCTTTCACTTTCATCAAGAGGTTCTTTAGTTCTTCTTCACTTTCTGCCATAAGGGTGATGTCATCTGCATATCTGAGGTGACTGATATTTTTCCTGGCAATCGTGATTCTAATTTGTCCTTCATTCAGCCTGGGATTTCACATAATGTACTCTGCATATAAGTTAACAAAGCAGGATGACAATATATACCCTTGACCTACTCCTTTCCCGATTTGGAACCCGTCTGTAGTTCCATGTCCAGTTTTGACTATTTCTTCTTGATTTGCATAGAGATTTCTCAGGAGGGAGGTAAGGTGGTCTGATATGCCCATCTGTTTAAGAATTTTCCACAGTTTATTGTGATCCACACAGTCAAAGGCTTTGGCATGGTCAATAAAGCAGAAGTATATGTTTTTCTGGAACTCTTGTGCTTTTTTGATGATCCAACAGATGTTGGCAATTTGATCTCTGGTTCCGCTGCCTTTTCTAAATCCATCTTGAACATCTGGAATTTCATGTTTCATATACTGTTGAAGCCTGGCTTCGAGATAAACCCAAACTGAATTGTATCTGGGCATCCCAGGTGGCACAGTGGTAAAGAATATGCCTGCAATGCAAGAGCCACAGGAGATTCAGGGTCAATCCCTGGGTCAGAAAGATCCCCTGGAGAAGGGAATGGCTACCCACTCCAATATTGTATATGTTATTCATTTGTAATGCCCTTGCTGTCTTAATGGGGTTTTAAAAATTTTCAGTAAGCAGCATTATTTAAATTATATATAAAGGAGCTTAATTAATCACTGATACTCTGATGAAAATCCCTGCTGGATTGGTAGAAAGCAAAGGTGGACCTACAGAGTTTTGGTCAGAGAATGAATACAAACGACAGGATTTGTTCCATAGTGGTGAACACCCAATGAGCTGTATAGATTCATTTGTGGCTGAGTGTTTTTGATTTGAAGCCTCATTGCTTCTTCTTTATTATTAGGTAGCAAATGCACTTCATCTGGTTTGCATTAATCAGTTATCTAATTAATAGTTATCTAAAAATTTTAACAGTTGAGGGGAGATGGCGGAGGGAAGAGGAAAACAGATATTGATGTGCATTATTTGTAATGTAGCAATCAACCCAGTCCAGTTTGACAAATTGGGTATAAAGCTAACAGATCCAGGGTGTGTTTTATGTTTTTACCCCAAGCATCTATAATGCAAAGTGAAAAAAAAAATTATCTCTGTAAATATACCCTACCTTACATCACTCTAAGCAATTATCATTACATGCTGTACTGTACCACTGAGGAGCCTTATTAGGGTGTTACACTACATGCATTTGGAACAAAAGAAGAGATTATTTGTTTTACCAAGACTTGGTCTAACATGTCACTGTGTGTGGCTCCATCATGGTGCTTCAGTACATAGATACTATCATACATCAACAGTGTGGTTTATTAGGAATGTTTAGGACCATAAATTTAGTCAATCTTTAAATAGTGGTCTAAACTGTGAAAAAAAAAAGATGAAAAATGAGAATCTAAGTTTTAAGCATGAATTTTATATATTTTCCTTATTTTAGCAAGTGTAAATTGCTAAAGAATTGTATTGTATTGTAGTACAAGTATTGTAAATCGTGACTCAAGTGCTTTCACTCGCTCCCCTCACATCCAGAGCAGGTATGGCCGCTTGACTGTACAATCCTTTTTCACCAAAGACTAACATCATTTCACAAATCTTCTCCACTGAGATCTCCAGCAGCCATTACCCACAAAATAGACCTAACCTAGTTTTCATTTTGAATTTACTGTCAGATTTGTAATTACATTAGACAGACCTACACAAAATTATTCAAATCGTGTTTCTATATTTTCTATCAATGTTTGTCTTTATCAATAGACTAGGTATTGAAGACAGAGATTGAATCACTATAGAAATGATGAATCAGTGAAAGTGAACCTGACAGAATTTAGGAGAAGAGGGGAAAACAAACCATAAAGCCCTCACTTCTTGAAGACAATCTTAGCTTCCAAACAGTTTTGTCCAAATTGCATACATCACACTTAGAGGGGAGTGTGGAGGTGTACACAAGAGAGAATGATGAGATTTTACTGAAGCCATTTGTACACAACCACAGCAACTGAATATTTGCTAAATTAGAAGCAGAAAATGGTTCTTTCTTTCCCTAGCCTCTCATCGTGAAACTTAATCGTAAAAAGTGTGTGATGTCTGTAATTTACATTCTGGTGTTATACTGATTTCTGCTGTTCTCCATTCGCACCACAGACTTTGAAACCAGCTGATATGAAAACCCTGGACACCAAGCTGGCAGCATCTAAACAGCGATGAGATGTCAAGAGTCCTGCTTTATCCATGCCTTGTATTCTGACCCATTTTCCCTTGTCAAGCTTTGTGTTCAGGTTCTTTATTTGCCCTGGTTGCCCTGTCTCCTGACCTGTTGTCTCATCCCTTGTCTCCTGCACCTCATACAGGAGGTGAGTGATTTTTCTGGTGCTGACCACAGCTCTTCTGCTGGGTCAGAATTTCACATCGCCCATCAATCTATGCCTGCTTTTGATTTCTGTAGTGAATAATGCATTTAGATTCTACTGGCATCCCTTTAGCTAGCCAGCATTTCGCCTAACTTTGTCATTCATCTCAGGACAGGATGTAATAGTCCTGTTTTCATAAGTCAAATAATTTCCCTTTTCTTTCCTTTGTTAAAATAGCAGCAACAACAACAACAAAAGTCTTCTTGGGTCCTAACTCCTTCTGTGGTGCTCTTACTTGCCAGAGTGAGGCTGGTTATGGAAGATGGAATCCCTGCCAGTTCCTATATCATATGGATGGGTTAACTTAAGAGGCACAGCTCCACTGTTCTGTTAGGGCTCAGCAGAGGGGCACTTTCTTTCTGGGGAAAATCTGCAGACTTTAAACAATAATAAATAATATTTTAAATTTATTTTTTCCTTGGTTTTTTAAATAAAAAGAATCCTTTTCTGTTCCAGTATCCCATTGAGGGTGACACATTTCACTTAATGTCATGCCTCTGTAGGCTTCTCCTGGCTATGACAGTTTTCCAGGGTTTCCTTGTTTAGGGTAAACTTGACAGTTTTGAAGAGTAATGGTCAACTATTTTGTAGAGTGTCCCTCAGTAAGAATTTTCTGATTTTTTTCGTTATTAGACTG
This sequence comes from Redunca redunca, assembly GCA_006410935.1. Classification (NCBI taxonomy): domain Eukaryota; kingdom Metazoa; phylum Chordata; class Mammalia; order Artiodactyla; family Bovidae; genus Redunca; species Redunca redunca. Next base: position 116,327 of record SJYQ01004988.1, read on the forward strand.
AGGTTGAGTTTTTCGTTTGTTTGATTTTTTGGAGGGGGAGGTGGGGGAATGCTGCACTGGGTCTTAGCTGTGGCATGTCAGATCTACTTCCCTGATGAGGGATCAAACCTGGGCTGCCTGCATTGGGAGTGCAAAGTCTTAACCACTGGATGACCAGGAGAGTGCCAGACTGAGGTTTAGTTTTGAGGAGGAAGACCACAGATATAAAGTATTATTTTTTTTTCACATCATGTCAAAGGTCCATACTATCAACATGACTTCTCACTGTTGTTAATCTCAATCACTTGGCCAAGGTAGTGTTTGCCAGATTCCTCCACCATAAAGATACCCCCAGCCCCTCACTGGAAGGAAGCCACTGCCCAGTCCATATACTTAATTAGTAGGGGGTTAATGCCCCATTTCCTCGAGAGCAGAATATCTACATACATATTTGGAAATCTAGAAAGGATATTATTTATTCAATCATTTAAAAAATACCAGTAAGCGCTCATGGATATTTACTTTATACCTTGGGTTATAATCCAACACCATTTTACATATTTTGTTGTTCAAATTGTTTCAGCTTTGGTGGGTTTTGTTTTGTAATGCAAAAAGTACCTCTTTGATGGGGATTTCATTTCACATTTTATTTTTAGATCAGAAGGAAGATAAACTAGGCTGGCAATAGAGGTGTTTGAATTTGAGTTTTTTGGCATCGAGTATAAGCAATAGCCTAATCATATAATCCAGTTGTGCTTTTGGTATTGGTCTCTATGAACTGTGCAATTAGAACATCATGCTTCACATATTCCTTTTGTCTAAGATATTAGAAACCTAATATTCTTGCCTCGTTAGATGGGAAAAGAAAACCTTTAGGTTTCCATAAACTTTTGTATTCCCTGAAGTCTCTATTAACTACCTATTTACACAGGCATCCTTTGGCTCAGCAAGAGTTATACATGGGGCAAGTTAAATGTTCCACTCAACCCTTCCCAAACAAGAGGATTAGTACAATCAATATAAGTATTATTATTATGTGATAAAGAGTAACGTTATCAGAAAGCTCCAGATGTAGTGCTCATAAGAATCAACACTTTCCTTTATGAATCATAAAACATTCAATTAAATATTAAATACACCCAGTACCTCCTGGAATAGGAAATGGCAATCCATTCCAGTATCCTTGCTTGGAAAATTCCATGGACAGTGGAGCCTGGCAGGCTACAGTCCATTGGGTCGCAAGAATTTGGACACAACTCAGCATGCATGCACACCCAGTACCATACCAGGGGATGTAGTAGACACAAAAAATATTTACTGAAATAATCAATTCATAACATTTAGATGTTTTCTTCATTTAATCTAATTATTTGATTAAAATGCAGTAACTATGCTAATCCCATTTCTGTGTGTTACTTTTCTAGTCCTTTTTACCATGTATCAACTACTCTAGGTCCTCCTAGAGTAGGCACCTAACCATTGTAATTTTTGACAAGATTGCAGCTATGTGAAAAACCATATGAGTAAGAAATCTATGAAGAAATGTACCAAAAGAGTCATTATCTAGATACTGAGACTACAGATGATTATAAAGTTCATTCTTCATTTACATATTCTCACATTTTCTGTAATAACCTTTAATGCCTTGTTAGTGGTTAAACATGCTTTTTTTATGCAAATACTTCTACAGCTGCTATATTTGGTCAGTTAGTGATATAAATGTTGTTCCATATTTTGCTCCTGTTACAATGGAAGCTGAAAAAAAATTAACCAGGAAATTTAGATAAGTAACAAAACTATATTTTCATCATCAACAAGACTTTATCCCCAATAAATTGGGTCTGTTAAAAAACAAGTAATATAGGATGTTATATATTAGCCCCTGGTAGCCTATGGAAATTTGTGGTAAACCTATGATGAAACTATGGAAATCACTGAAAAAAAGATCACAGAGCAACTAAGAATGCTTCTCTAATAAACGGTGGCTATCAGCATGAAAGCAAATCCATTCATGCTCTACAGAGACTCTCATTAATTACACGAGGGGAGGTATCCTCCTGGATGTTTCTTGTAAGTGAGCATTTTATTTCCACCTCCATTATTCAGGGATGCAGTCAGGCACGCTTACACTTGGAGGAGTGTACCTTGGATTCTCTTATTTCTGACTGAATTACAAGTCAGAATATTGTGTGGAAGTGGTCTGCAGACTAATCCACATGAAAGATGATCATTTAGTATGCTGTGAGTGTATGAAGTTTCCCTTTGAAGTCTGTTCAAGGGAAACTTTTTGCTTTCCAACAACATAGGCATGATTCTCCCAAACTGTGCTTTGAGTTTATCAATTTGTGGGGGTTACAACAGAAGCAAAACTACAAAGACTCATATTCAGCAAGCATCTAAGACTTTGTCATGTGAGAATGCTCTGTGCTGAGGGGATTTAGGGGAGAGGTGAACAGGCACAAAAAGAAAAGAAAATTAAGGACGATAAACTTTAACTGCCCTAAACATATACTTTACTTTTATTCTTTAATTTAAAAGTTAAAGTATGAAATTATAAAAATACTTATGACCCTCTCAGATACAAGTCTTTCTGTCACTAGTTATGGTGATAATGAGCATGATGATAGCATTTTCTTCAAACACTATGAATCTCTACAATTTCTTTGAATCTTTTTAAACTTTGTGCCTCAAATCACATAATCTTGGAGTTAAAATGAGGCCAAGCTAGCAATCAACTCTTATTCCTTTGACATGTGCCCCCACAAACAGTTTCAGAAGCTTCGATCTTCATGTAGTATCAGAATTTATTTTTGTGAGTCTCTAGTTCATGTTTCAAAGATGCTTATGAAACGGTCTTATTAACTTCCGAGTGTAATCCTCAGTTGACTCTCCCATTTTGGTTCAATTCCTGCTTCCACTGTCACCACTACCAATACCACTGCAGATGCTTCATGGTGTCAAAGAAGTACATCTTTGGTCTCCAGAATCACCGACAGAATGATGGAGCTGTGCTGTGTGCGAAGAATGCAGCCTCTACCAAGAACTGATTTGACATCTTGTTACATGGATGTACAGGTGACGCAGCGGTAAAGAATTTGTCTGCCAATGTAGGAGACATAGGAGATGTGGACTTGGTCCCTGAGTCGGGAAGATCCCCTGGAGGAGGAAATGAACCTACTCCAGTATTCTTGCCTGAAAAATTCCATGGACAGAGGAGCCTGGTGGACTATCGTCCATGCAAAGAGTCAAATATGACTGAGCAGACATTGCATATGTGACATGGGTCTGCATTCCATGACTCCCAAAAGAAACACAGCTCTTGATTTGAGTTTGCAGCCCCATTCTCACTAGCATTTAGAAAGAAGCCCATGAAGTCTGACACAAAGAGACTTTGGAGGAGAATATGGGGTGAATTTCTGCTTTCACACCATCTAGTGCTCAAGTTCCTTCCATCAGAACCTCACTCCCTTCTTCAAGGTTAATGCACTGCTCCCTAGAGTTCCATCATCAACTGAATCAACACAGTGGGTCACATTCTAACTTCTTCTACATTGCAAGATAAGATTTACGGCAGAGAACATTGTTTTCATGATAACTTTACTAATTATTAGTTTCTGTGGGCATATCCAATTCCTTACCTCTCTGAATTTCTATTATCTCATTTGTCAAACAGGGCAGTAACTCTCGTTATAACAAGTTATAAAAATGGCTGATATAACATATACAACATTGAAATATCTGTTCTACCATTATAAGACAATAAAATGCAAAGTATCAGTATTGGATGACTTAGTGAGCCGAGAATCCTCTGGAAGAACTCTGGAAAAATAAGTTATCTGGTCAAAACAAGGAATTTCTCCCTGCTCTATAAATTCTCCTGTTTGGTGAAAAATGGACCTAGGAATTGTATATAAACACGGCAGTTGTTTTGAGAAAGGGGAAGGAGATCACCCATAAAGCCAGCAGGATCATGTCGTTATCAACCTTAAGTCTGAGAATTATGCTAATTATCCTCACCAAACTTATAGAGTTTTGCTGATTGTAATATCAGTGCTAGGTCAGTGGGAATCAAGGTGCTTTGGATTTCATGGACTGGAAATGTGGAAAAACATTACTGGGTTTAGTCAAGGTGAAAGGAATTTACAAATGCAAATCATCCAGAAGGTCTCCATATCTCCATATGCAGTCTTGGATTTCAGATAATTTCATGACTTCTGAGAAAGGGAAATATTGCCTTCAAGTCAATATGTTTATGAAGTCATTGCTTTAAAGCATTGAAAAAAGTTGCACATATTATGATAGTGTCATTATGTCACTGCTCCCAAATTAAACATTAAAGGGAAGGAAACATATTTTTATTTTTATTTCTGTCAAAGTGTGAGCTCACAGTCTTGGATATAGAGAGTCCACAAATAATTTTTTATTTCTTGAGATAAAGAAGTGAATGGCTAAATTTGCCTTAGAAAAGTCATTTGACTATATGTACAGGACTATGACACAGTTTCACAAATTACTATTGATGGCTCCTTATTTTCTGACCAGCTTGCCTCTGGGCTTGCTGAGGAATCTGCTGTAACCAGAACCCTAGGGAGTTCAGAGCTCTGGCCCAGAGGGAAAGGAAAGCACTCTGACAGCTATATGAATGGGGTAGAATGGCTCCACAGTTTTTTGATGATGAATATTCCCGTGACCCTGTTGAACTGTGCTACGGTATATTCTTTACACATTTCTCCTTCCTGGCTTTTGTCCAATTGCCTTCATTCAATTCATCAAGATGGATGTCTCTGTGTTAAGGTTTTACCTTATTTTTTTTCTAAACATGTTTAGTGTCGTATAGCCAGAGACCAATAAACTTGCCCTTTAAGGTGGCAATTCAGAACCTCATTTACTGAGGGCTTTGTCCTGCCACTTTCTGTTAAATGAAACGAGTGGAAATGCTGGTCAAAGTTGTTCAGACTCTGGTTCTGACACTGCAGTTTCAGAGCTCACAGGCTGCTGGAAAGAACAATCATTAGATAGGTCAGGCAAGCTCAGGATTTCAATCTGGGGAGTCTCACTGAAGTTGAATTAGTTCTGTGCTTGTGAGGAAAAGGGGGAGAGCTGTGCTATCCCATACCAGCAATAGAAATCATAGAGGAGGGTGGGTGGATTCTAATGGTAGCCTATTGAGCAAATGAATCTTTCAATTCTGAGATAGGTTATATAAAGATCTTTCTGTTTTAAAAAGCCATCTAAAGGTACATATCCAAATCCGAGTTGGAAAGACCTACAGAGAAGTTCCTAAGTAGTAAGTGCCTGTGTTAGTCACTCAGTCGTGTCTGACTCTGTGACCCCATGGACTAGCCTGCCAGGCTCCTCTGTCCATGGGATTCTCCAGGCAAGAATACTGGAGTGGGTAGCTATTCCTTTCTCCAGCAAATCTTCTCAACCCAGGGATTGGATCTAGATCTCCTGCATTGAAGGATTCTTTACCATCTGAGCTGCCAGGGAAGCCCAGTAATTGGCTGCCTGCAACAAATATTTATTTGTGAATGCTTGCTGTTCATACAGCTTTTTTAAAGTTTTACTGAAATTTAATGTGACTGAAAGCCTGAAGTTTGTTGAAGTGGAGACCATATGAGAGGCTGATAATCAACTGACCTTGAAATATTCTTTCATCATTTGGAAATCAGTTTCCTTGGGAATAAAATGGGATAATAATTATTCCCTTATTTGATTATTAAAGGACACTTTTCCTATTGCCTTGGAGTTTCATCAGAAGTTGCAAATCTGAGAACAATAGGTGATTAATGAATCCTCTTTTATTCTAAAAATTAAGCTGAGCCTTGGACCCTCTCCAGGGTTTTCTATGACCTTCAACCTCCCATTCCCATAGGCTTCTAAGGAGAGATGACTGGAGAACTTGAGAAATTTCACAGGAGTAAAGAGTTTCAGGCAGTAGGAATGTGAAGGCATTTGGTCTCTTTCTATCAAGGCATAGAAGGTGTACTCCCCACCCTTGTTCTAATTGGTAGGTGAGATCCCAAGACACCCTCACAGAGATGTCCTGGGTGGAGATGGTATGAGGCAAGATCAGGAAGGCTCTGAAATTTTCCTTTAAAAGTGAAGTCCATATGAGGATATAGCACCTCTGGGAGGCATGCAAAGCGAGGAGAGAAGGTTCTTGATGAGGGCTACACTTTCACCATTTGGCAAGAACACATGTGCACTTGTGTTATTAAATGAAATCTGGATGCTATTAACTGAAATCAGTCCTTAACAAGGAGATGGCCATAAGAGTCAAGTTAGATGTATAGCTGGAACTGGTGGCAGGGCCTGGAGATGTTAAACAAAGTCCACTGACCCTTTTGAGAAGCTGCAGTGCAGAAGATGTTGTGTCTGTGTGTAATGTGAGAGGAGTGCCTCTTGGAGAAACTCACCTACTCTCTAACACACAGCTTTGAAATCAGGGATATTGACAGCTGAATGCATCAGTATTAACAACTTTTTGCCATTTTCTTCTAATTCTCAACCTTTCCTGTGCACACTACCCCTCAGGCTTATACGCACTAGTCAATAACTCAGGGGATGAGAGTCAGGATGGCATGAGGCAGTACATAGTGCACACCTAGTACATAGTGAGCACTCAGAGGAAAGGCTCTTATGTACATAATTACAATGACTCGGGGAGAGAGGAGTATTTGTTTTATGTGTGATATATCATCACATGAGTTTTACGGTTACTATAATAGGCTTATTTCTGAAAAGTTCATCATGAAAGGAATCTCTTTATAGAAAATGCACTTCTTGCTATCGACTTAAATAATGAAACTAGAATTCTATTGCTCTAAAAATATTTCCATATTTTCTAGTAAAGCAAGTGTTATTAGAATCAAAGAAACAAAGGAAACCAGAGATGAACAAGTCAAAAATAGCATATTAGACCATTTGATTTTCAGTTCTGATTTATTGGCATTAAAATCTAAAGGACAAAAGAAAAAAAATTCTAAGCTAGGAAATATTGAACAGGCAAATCACTATCTGCCATCAAAAATTTCTTCCTAATTCATTTTGTTTTTTCATACCATCCTTTCCAATATTTTTGAAGTTATATCTTTATAGAATTTTATTTATTTAATTATTAATTGATTTTCTCTATATTATAACTCAGTGGACATGTACTTNTTAAAAAGAATACATTTGAATCAGTTCTAAGGAGATGGATGGAGCTGGAACCGATTATACAGAGTGAAGTAAGCCAGAAAGAAAAACACCAATACAGTATACTAACGCATATATATGGAATATAGAAAGATAGGGATGATGACCCTGTATGCGAGACAACAAAAGAGACTCAGATCTATAGAGTGAACTGTTGGACTCTGGGGGAGGGAGGGAGGGAGAGGGTGGGATGAGATGGGAGAATGGCATTGAAACATGTATACTATCATGTAAGAAACGAATCGCCAGTCAATGTCTGATGCAGGATGCAGGATGCTTGGGACTGGTGCAAGGAGAGGACCCAGAGGGATGGTATGGGGTGGGAGGTGGGAGGGGATTCGTGTTTGGGAACGCATGTACACTCGTGGTGAATTAATGTCAATGTTTGGCAAAACCAATACAGTAATGTAAAGTAAACCAAAGTAAAAATAAAAATTATATAAAAAAAAAGAATCATAAAGGAGAACCTGCAAAGCATGCAGAACTATAGTTGAGATGACACTAAAAGTGATAATGTGACTTCTTGCTATTGTTTTTTAAATATGTTACAATACTTAAAAATATAACATTATTCATCAGCATACTTTTATATTCTGAGTCATATTTGTTCAGTTCCAGCTCAGGGCTTTGTTTGCAAGATACTAGTTGCAGAAAATACATAGGTCATATATTCTAAACCTTTTAAATAATCCCCACAAAGGTTTATCTCATCTCTAAATTATAACTTGATTTTACAGAGTCCTGTATGTCCTTTCCTCAGAAATCTAATCATTGTTTCTTGAATGGGGACATAGGCCACATAGTGTAACATCCACTACACATGCCAATAAATGGCATGCATGTGCCAGGTCACTTCAGTTGTGTACAACTCTTTGCAACCCTATGGACTGTAGCAAGGGTAAAAATCATTTCTTTTCTTGATACTGGGTCAGGAAAATGGAGCAACTTCTTTTTTAAGCTGGTAGAGATTTTGTGTTAGAAAGCACTGAATGATGTGCAGCATTTTTCAATACAAACTCACCCATTTTACTATTGATTGACTACTAAAAATCTTTCATTTAGGATTTCTGTCAGAGATTCTCATTTCCAGCAATGTCAAATTGGGATATTCAAATCAAACCTTCAACGATGCTTAAAAACTCCTTAGAAATATCTAATAGCTGACAAGAAAGTAAGGAGCTTCTTGACCAACACCTAAGAGGAAATGAAGGAGAGAAAAACCAGATGATCACAGTCACTTTAGCTCTGAGGTTACTTCTGGGTCTCAGGGATCATGGGCCCATGGCTTCTCAAACACAAGCAACAGAGAATCTCTACATGGATCTGAGAAGAGATGAATTAGATCTATACCAACACCACCCACCACAGGGAGCATCAGGGTAATAGGTGCTCTGTGCCTTAGGTCTGGTTTCCATAGGAGCTAACTTGAGAGTCAGATCTGAGTGCAAGCAGTTTATCGACTGGCTTCCCAGGTGCTGCTAGTGTTAAAGAATCTGCCTGTCAGTGTAGGAGATGCAGGTTTGATAATCCTTGGGTTGGGAAGATCCCCTGGAGGAGGCCATGGTAATCCGCTCCAGTGTTCTTGCCTAGAGAATCCCATGGACAGAGGAGCCTGGTGGGCTACAGTCCATAGGGTTGCAAAGAGTTGTACACAACTGAAGTGACCTGGCACACGCATGCAGTTTATTGGCATGTGTAGTGGATATTACACTATGTAGCCTATATCCCCATTCAAGAAAGACACACCCATTCCACTACACCTATGAATGTGGGATGGACCCAACCTTTGAGTCCTGAGGCTGTCTTCAGAATTTGCCCTCAGCTTAAGAGAGCCGCTCATGCAAGGTCATCTCCTCCCTGTCTGTAGCCCACATCTAATGGCTGGATTGTGTCATCTTTGTTTCAAAGTGGAAAATCTCTAAAAGCTGGTCTATTGGGTTGATCAAAAAGTTCATTTGGGCTTTTCTGTAACACTTTATAGAAAACCCAGAATGAACTCTTTTTGGCCAACCCAATAACTCCAGAGCCTTCCAAGGAGTCATTTGGGGTCTCTGGGGTAATTACACTAAGGTTAAACTTTTCTTTCTGCCCAGTCCTGCTTGATCAGTCTTTAGATACGGTAAAAGAAAGTACTCTCTCTTTGTTTGGCTGCACCACGTGGCTTGCAGGATCATAGTTCCTCAGCCAGGGTTTAAACCCGGGCCCCAGGAGTGAGAGTACCAAGTATGAACCACTGGACTATTGGGGAATTCCCCAGAAGTACTCCCCAATAAGCATCTTTTATTTAAAATCTCAGGGTCTCAGAAAAAAGTTTGTTTCCTGGGAAACTAAACTGACAGGAAGTAATCCTAGAGCATATGCATATGAGCCAGGGTAGGTTAAAGGGTCAATATGGGTTTTGTTAAGCTCCTAAATACTGCTTAGAGCAACTGTGGCTCAACATGACTGGGGAGCCCTGGGAGATGGTGCAGAATTTCTTCAGAGAGACAAGGAAATGGGATTACACACCCACTTTCATACATCATTGATTGAGGATTATTTTTAGAGTTGTCAGTTGTCATCCACTCTACATCATTTGAAAGACATACCAGCATTTTTCCATAGTTAGAGAAGGAATTTCTTCATTGAAGTAAGAAGCAATGTCATGAAAGGGAAAGATGAGTTTTGGGTGTGATCAAGACATCAATTTACTATTTATTATACCTTCATTCTATGTGAGCAAAGTGAAAAAGGAAAGGGAAAATCTTGTTCCTGAGTCCTTGTGATAAAAATCTAGTTCTGACATGAATTTATATCTTGTGTACACAGTATCTCTCTGTGGTCCAAGGAATTTTTCACATGAACTTGCTTTATGTGATTCTAGACTAGTCGTGTCCCCAAGAGCCTGGTAGAAGGAAATGCAATATATTGTAAAAAGGGAGTTTATCATCCTACACCTGGTAAATCCCCACCTATATATTTTTAAAGGAGAGTAAAGAGAAAAACTTTTAAAAAATCAAGATGAGAAGAACTAAGTCACAGTGAAGGAAAACCTGTAAAATAATCAAAAATAACATTTTTACTTATAAGGACTCTAGATATTGAACTTATAATAGATAATGCAACAACTAGTTTATTATGTATAGAAGAAAAAAATCTTGAATACATCTGTAGGAATTTTTGTTGCTGTTTTAGTCACTAAGTTGTGTCTGACTAAGTTGTGTCTGCCTCCCCTTGGATTATAGCCCACCAGGCTCCTCTGTCCATAAGACTTCCCAGGCAAGGATATTGGAGTGGGTTGCCATTTCTTTCTTCAGTGGATCTTCCTGACCCAGGATTGAACCCACGTCTCCTACATTGCAGGCAGATTCTTTACCACTGAGCCACCTGGGAAGTCCTATCTGTAGGATAGAAAACTTTAAAAACTTTAGTATTTGAAAAAGTAGTCCAGTTCAGTTCAGTCACTCAGTTGTGTCCGACTCTTTGCGACCCCATGAATCGCAGCACACCAGGCCTCCCTGTCCATCACCATCTCCCGGAGTTCACTCAGACTCACATCCATCGAGTCCGTGATGCCATCCAGCTATCTCATCCTGGGTNGCTGATGCCTGGCTTGGAGAATTTTGAGCATTACTTTACTAGCATGTGAGATAAGTGCAATTGTGCGGTAGTTTGAGCATTCTTTGGCATTGCCTTTCTTTGGAATTGGAATGAAAGTAGAGCTTTTAGAAATTAAAATGGAAATTTAAGACAGTCTGAAATTCAATACTTAGTAAGTAGAAGAATTAATAACTGAATAGAATCCACTGACAAGAAAAATGGTAAAGTGGAAAGTAGACCAGAAAAATGATAAAGAATGTAACACATGGAAACAAAATAAATTAGGAAATATGAAAGTACAATAAAAAGACAAGGAAGTAATGCATATAATTGGAGGAGGCCTGAGAGATATTTGAAGAAATATTGGCCAAAATTTTGCAAATTTGCTAAACCTATAGATGTATAAACTGAAAATGCTTGGAAAAGCCCAGGAAGAGAAATATGAAGAAAACTACACTAAATCACATAATAATCTGTCATTCAAATTACATGATAAAGAAAAAAATCTTAAAACAGGCAGAAAAAAATTACATATGTAAGAACAATAATAACAGTTATAAAAAACTTCTTGTCAGAAATTATGAAATTCTGAAGAAACTGTCATAGAGTCTTTGAAGTACAAAAAAAAGAAAGAAAGAAAGAAAAATCAACCTACAATTCTATACCCAGAAAAAATATCTTTCAAACATGAAGTTGAAAGCCATTGCCAGCAGACCTGTATTAACAAAAAGAGTAGACTGTAGCATATTCACAGGACAAAATGCTATTTAATAATTGTAGGAACAACTACCAATGTACAGAACAATGTAGTGTGAGTATGAGTGAAAGTTGCTCAGTCATGTCTGACTGTTCGTGACCCCATGGAATGTAACCCACCAGACTCCTCTATCCTGGGATTTCACAAGCAAGAATACTGGAGTGGGTTGCCCTTTCCTTCTCCAATAGAACAATGTAAGTGAATCTCAAAAAATGATTTGCTGAATGATGTGTATTCATAGTATTTAATTCCATTTACATTAAGTTCTAGAACAAACAAAACTAATCTATATTGAAAATATCAGAATAGTATATTTTTTTTCAGTTGTTTTAGGCACGGGGATTGATAGGAAAGGAAAATGATATTTCCTGAGGTTCTGGTAATATTATGCATCTTGATAGAGGTTTGACTTTCAGACCTGTATATGTTTTTCAAAATTCAGTGAATGAACACATCAGACTTATTCATTTCACTTAAGTTTCCCTTCTAAGAAAAAGCTAAATAAGTATTAAACACAAATTAGCACTATGAGAAGGCCTTGTGCTGTCTGAAATTTACTTTGAAATGTATCAAGGAGGAGGATGATTAATAGATTACAGGGATAAATAGCTGGATGAATGGGTACTTGATAAAATGTATAATAATATGTTAATGTAGAAGATCTAAGTGGAACATATACAAGTATTTAGTGT
>SJYQ01004988.1:137411-152423 GCA_006410935.1 Redunca redunca
TTTTGAGTTCCTCTTCACTTTCTGCCATAAGGGTGGTGTCATCTGCATATCTGAGGTTATTGATATTTCTCCCGGCAATCTTGATTCCAGCTTGTGCTTCTTCCACCCCAGCATTTCTCATGATGTACTCTGAATAGAAATTGATTGTCCTCAAAACAGAATAGTTCTCAAAATTATTTGTTCAAAGAATGACTAAAATTTTTGTTTCTTTTTTTCACCTCTTCTAATGTACTTTCCAGTTTGTTAACATTTTTACAATATAAGCTTATTCTAACCTCATAACAAAGCTATAACTTACATTATAAAAATTCATCTCTAAATCATGTATAAATAATCTACTATAAAGAGGTTATTGACTTGTATAGAATTAGTCAGACAGTCCCTAATCCTATCTGTCTAAATCCATGTTACTAAATCTACATTGCATAATTCAATGAAAATGTAAATAACTTTTTACTTTTGAAATTTGTAGAAAATCCACCTGACTTGTTTCTCTATTAAATGGTGTAAAAAAAAAAAATGAGTTCTACATATAATAAGTGTCTTTCTTCCTTTTTTTCTCAGCATTTAAAATTGATTTATTAGACTATTGAGTGCTACCCTGAGTTAACACTGGAGATAGTACAGTATGAAATGCATGGGATTTATTCTTAAGAATTTTGCTATCTCTGTTAGACAAACTGAAGGCCTATGTCATTATTTGCATTCATAAGCATGTTCAAAATAACTACTTATATGTTAAATCTTTATGTTTGCAAGATCCTTTAGTTTTAAACCACTAAAAACTGTCTTTTGAATGCTTTTCCTAGAGATAAAGGATGACCTATGAAATTTTCATAAAAATGCAGGAAAGCAGGCAATGTGAAAAGTAATAAAATCAAGAACTACTAAGGTCAGGATGAAGAAAGGATTGGGGTGAATCCAGTGAGATTTGGGAGCAGGTGTTAAATACACAAAGATCTATCAGCTCTGGAACAACAATGCAATGTGTCCCTGGTTCTTTCACTATTTATATTTCCATTCTTTTCATATTTCTTTTATGTTTCTAACCTCCCATTATTCAAGTTTTTCCCACTTCTGAATACTCCTTGACTTTGATTATAGGATATTTTCTAAAAATTATATGGTAGACATAAATACTAATAGGAGGTTCCCACTATTTTTAGGCAAAAGCTTGTTGCTCTCTTTTTTGGATACAAATCTTTGACCTTCCTTTAACTGCACTGATTGTCTCTATCCCTGCCTGCCTTCTCTGTACCCATTGTCTTCTTGGCCAGTGCACTGCAGCTGTCTCATTTATATAATTCAGCAAATGTTCAGAGAGGCAGAATTGTGAACCCAATTGTTTCTAGCTGTAAATAGAAACGAGTTGCATTGTGTGTTTCTGAGTAATTTCAACTGTGCTTTCATTCAGATACCCTCACGAATGTTCTCGTCTCAGAAAAAATTTACTTCTTTCCTCTGTCACCCCTGACTCACTAAAATGTATGTGATCCATAAACTTAGCCAAAACTTTTATTTAAGTTTGCTAATTCTAGCTCTGCAACCTAGCTACTTCAGGTTATGCACACCATCTTTCAATACTGTCTCTAGAAGTGAGCTAAAGAATTTAAACCTAGCAGGTTGCAAATTACAAAGGAACTGTGTACTTCCAAATGTCAGACATTTTATCTTATTCAATCTGGTAACTGCATAGTTCTAGCAGAGGAGATTGCATGAGTAAATTCCAGTGAATTACATAATGGTATTTAAAAATCCTTATCAAAGAATGAACAAAACGCACATTGCAGTCTGAGGCCTTTTCTTTTCTTGATATTAGTTTGTCTAACCACCTCTCAGATGTCACTTTCACGTTTTCACTCTCCTAGTGCAACCTAGCCCTATAACATTTAGCAATAAGGTTTTCTCAATATACTAGTAACCAAATTACTGACATATAAATTGATAAGAATATAAAAAGTGGATAAAATTCCCCTGGCAGCCCAGTGGTTAAGACTCCACACTTCCACTGCAGGTGGCACATATTTGCTCCCTGGTCTGGGAAGTAAGATCTGGCATGGCATGTGGTGCCGTAAAAAAAAAATACACATACACACACACACACACATATATATATATATACACATATTATATGTATAAGGCTTCCCTGGTGGTTCAGATGGTAGAGAATCTGCCTGCAATGCAGAAGACCTGCATTCTATCCCTGGGTTGGGAAGATCCCCTGGAGAAGGGAATTGTCACCCTTTCACAGAATAGACTCCAGTATTCTTCCTTAGAGAACCTGGTGGTCTTCAGTACATGGGGTCATAAAGACTCAGACACGGCTGAGCAGCTAACACATATGTGTGCATGTGTAGAATTGTTGAGAAATACTTCAAGTGCTAATCACAAGCAGTTAAATGATATTGACTACCAACTAGCTAGTAAACAATGATTTTTTTCTGTGGCAGTAGTGTTACTCTGGGTTTCCCTTATGGCTCAGATGGTAAAGAATCCACCTGCAAAGCAGGAAACTTGGGTTCAATCCCTGGGTTGGGAAGATCTATTGGAGGAGGGCATGGCAATCCACTCCAGTATTCTTGCCTGGAGAATCCCCATTGACAGAGGAGCCTGGTGGACTACAGTCCATGGAATCACAAAGAGTTGAACACACTGAGTGACTTAAGCACAGCACATGGTGCTACTTTACATGCATTATTTCATTTAATCCTCAAGACAGCTCAGTTTTGAATATAACGTGAGGAGAGGTTTATAGTGGCTAAAGAACCTGCCAAAGATCCCAGTGTGATAAAAAAAAAATGCACTAGAATTTTATCCTAAGGTATATCCCAATCAGAGCCTTTCCCTCTTCACTCTAAGCCATAATTTTTCAAAAGATAGTACATTAATGTTGATGCCCTTGGGGAGCTTCATAAGCTAGGTAAAATGCATATAAATCCCAATTTGGACAGGGCAATTCAACAAATTCTGTTTTGAAAATTTGTGTAGGACACCAAATTTCTCTAGAGAACTTATCGATAATCAGGACTCAGTCTCTTTCCATATGAAAGTGAAAAAAACTTAGACAAGCACAAACAGAGCTCCAGTACAAGGCTGATGATGGAAAATTTGATTAAGGATGTTTGCAGTGCTTTGAGGATGTCTAAAGAAGGAAAGAGCATATTCTGTTGAGAGTGCAGGTTGGTAGGGGAGAGAAAGAGAGAAAACAATGTCCTTGTTAAATGTGTTGCAGTGTCTTACATAATGGGCAGGGGTCCAACAAAGGTGATGAGAAAGGAAAGAGAGAAAGGCATTACTTAAAGAAGAAGGCGGAGGAAATGGGGTGCAGAAATCAGTTTACAAGTCTCTCAAAGTAGAAACTGCATGGGAGACTGGAGAGAGTTTGAAGCCTAAGTTTTAAAAAGAAAGACTCATAGCTTATTGAATAATTCTAAAAAAATATAGCCTAGAGAAGAAACTCTCAAATAAAAACAATAGCCACGTGCTGTGTGTAACCTGTGATAGAGGGCACAGGTAAGATTACAGGATGCAGGGTACTAAGGAATACAGAATGACTTAGAAGTGATGCTGGTTTTCTTGAAGCACACAATGTTGACTATTAAATAGTATTCAATTAATACTGATTCGATCGACATTTATTAACTTTATTCAATGCCAGTGGTATGGTAAGTTATGCCAGTGTTAACAACAACACAACTGTTTCATGAGTCACATTTAAAAATCGAGAACCAGTAGGAAGTAGGGCTCCTGAAAAGGAGGTAGGCACCTTGCTCCACCTGCATGCTGCAGCCACTCAGGGACGGCATAGGTGGTGACTCATTTCAGTGTCTGAGGTTGCCCTTTGATTGACAGTCAGAGAATCATTGCTGTTTTGTGCTTCCCCTGAGTCCAGAATCCCGCCTCCAGAACACTGATTTAAGCAGAATACAGGAAACAGGGGGTCATAGAGCCAGTATAAAGCAGAAATGTGCCGTTCTTTTAGGAATTTTTGAAAGTGAACTTGTAATTGTAATAGAGAATCTTTAAAGCATAATTTATAGAAATATCTTGATTTTGTTGTTTGGTAAATAAAAGCATGTTGTGTTAAAATATTTTTCTCAAACAACTATGCATCTCTTCAATGAATTCTGTTTTACATCTCTGGCAGCTCCATACTCAAAAGGGAACTCTATAAATATTATTCTAAATAGAAAGTCTTTAACATTTATTTCTTTGACTCAGAAGCTTTTATTAATTCATGATGTGATGAAAGCTAGCTGTGAAATGATAGAAATAAGAAGATTCATGGTATAATTGACTTCAGATCATTTATGTAATATAGACTATCATGATTTTCTTGATAGTTGTGGCAAATGGGCAATCAAGAGATGTAGACTATTTTGTGTAGAGTACTTTACAAGTGACAGTGGGGAAGGGGGAGAAGAATAAAACACAATAAAACACAAGTTCTACCCCAGAGAAACTTATAAACTAACATAACAGAGAAAAGTGCTTCTGTGTTTAAAATATGACCAACCAACTTTCTCTAAGAGATATGTTAGATTCAAGGGCTTGGGTTGGCATCTTCCCTGCTTCCATTTTAAGTTGTCAAGAGCCTAAATGATCTGAACAAATTTTCAAGTGTTCTAGTCAATTATCTTTACTTAATGAAAAAAAACTGTTATTTACTCATTTACTGAGAAGAAAACAATTCAATAAGGATTATTCCCCTCTTAGAGGATTGCATCTTTTCTTTTTAATCCTTAATTCATTATAAGTAATGAATGTTAATTAGTAATGTCCTTATAAGTAATGAATGTTAATTAGTCCATTGTTTTCTTCTATCAATATTTTCCTTTTTATAAGTTTGATGTTTCCTCTACCACAGTATTTAGGTTAAAACTGCACAAACACATACACACACATTCAAGTAAGTAAACATGACTAGTGACTTCCTGATGGACAAGCGTGTAGTGAGGTGTGCAGACTGCCACTGCAGTGTTGCAGTCTGTTCTGCTTAATCATTTCTAATACTACTCTTTGAAAAACTCATGCTTTCCAGGTTCGGTAAAGAAAGTAAGAAAGAAATTGATAATTTTATTCTGAATCCTTAACAGCATTGGTTCACAATTGTTCATCCAAAATGCTAAATAGCGCTGACATAACTTGTGGCAGATAAAGTGAGATACTATTTCACACAGACATCCTTATCATAGTTGGAACTATTTCTCAGGTTTTCGACGTTAAGAATTCTATTCAATTGATGCAGAGTTAAGCAACTTAAAGAACCTGTGCCTGTTAAAAAAACCTGTAAGATAACAGTGCCAGTTGCCAGGAAAAATAAAACTTTCATGGATTGAAACTGGTTAACCATTCATCTCTGAACTATATAGTAAGTTTGTAAATACACCTTTGTTGGATGTCAAATAACTATTTATTGCTAGGTGACATTGAATTTTCCCAATAACCAGGTTGAGACAGTTACCCCAAAATCCTGCCCCAAATCCTGTTCATCAAAATTTCTCTCCATAATTTAAAGATGCACTGACGGACCTTCCCTATCAACCTCCATCCATATTTGCTCTGTGTGTACCACCTCCCTCCAGTTACTATTATACTACTAATTAATTAATGACGCACCTTAAATTTGTAGCAGAGCACTGGGAACGCAGATCGTCACTTGTCAACTGTGTGACCTTAGCAGCTTCTATAACTGCTTTTGACCTTAATTTCTTTATCTTTGAAATGAAAATGATGATATTATATATTCATAGTGTAGGTGTTGAGTAGATTAAAAAATAGAATTCATGTAAATGTATTGGTTATATGACTGTATGTCACATAATAAGTTCTTGTATTGGGTGACAGTTTTCTTAAGTTTTCATCTAATTCATTTTTTATCTTAGTACATGTTTATCAAGCTAGTATATTTTTTAATATTAATATTTATATTTGTTTATTTGACTGTGCTGGGTCTTGGTTGTGGCATGGAGGATCTAGTTCCTTGACCAGGGATTGAACCCAGACCCCCTGTATTGGGAGTGTGAAAGTCCAAGCCACTGGATCATCAGGGAAGTCCCCCAGGTTATTATTTTCATAAGTATTTACTAAATGGATTAAGCTGCAGGTTCTATTGGAGGTGTTCAAAGAGGTGGTGAGAATGAACAGATTCCAAGTGGTTCTGTTTTAATGGAGAATACACTCTAAGGGAGAAACAAATGACAAGGACTAATGTGTACTATAATAGGAGTCACAAAGCATTATGATAGCTCAGAGAATACAAATTCCTTTTGTAAGATGCAGACATAGAAAATGGACATGTGGACACAGCAGGGGGAAGGGAGGGTGGGACAAATTGGGAGAGTAGCATTAACATATATACACTGCTGCTGCTGCTGCTGNTTCTAGGGAAAACATCACCACACATTAAATATTCTCAGGGTATCATATCCAGAGGCACATGTGTTCACTTGTTCCTTATTAGTGATGTTAAGTTTGATCATTATATGAAGGTTCATTTTCTCCACTGACTAGTTATCATGTATTCACCAGGAATGATTTCTGTTTGGTATTCTCAAATACTGGACTAAACGTCCTTTACTGTGTCAGTTACCTATTGCCATGATAAATGGCAAATGTGTAAGAGCAAGAAAGACCCACAAGGCAAAACCATCTGCAAGATTCTGCTTAAATCATTCTTGTTAACGTTCCACTAACTAAAGCGAGTCTCATAATGGTGCAGAGCCAGTTTAGAAGGCACTACAAAGATACGTGACAGAGGGAAGGGATAGATAAAGAATTTGGGCTACGGATGCAATCAATCTACTATGTATAATGCTAAATTAAAGCTTAATCAATGTAGATGCTGGGCTTCCCTGGTGGCTCAGGTGGTAAAGAATCCACCTGCAATGTGGGTTTAATGCCTGGGTTGGGAAGATCCCCTGGAGGCGGGCATGGCAACCCACCCCAGTACTCTTGCCTGGAGAATCCCCATGACAGAGGATCCTGGCAGGCTACAGTTCATGGGGTCACAAAGAGTCGGACACAACCGAGCAACTAAGTACAGCACAGCAAAACATAGACGCTAAGGGAAATCTTAGTATAAATATTCTAAGATTAAAAAACTAATGTATTCATACTCTGCAACTGTTGCTATAATAATTACAATACAATATAAAATACACAATTAAGGGATAGGTGCATTGTTTTATTCCAATGATTCTTGGTCTTTGGAATTGAAATGGAGCAGGATGCTGTGTTTCTTCCCCTGACCCCACCCCATTCCTCTGCCTGCCATTTTTCTGTGGAAAAACTTTAGCCAAAGATTAAGTTTAATCAGAGAAATGAAAACAGGCAGAAATGAAGGAAAATAAAGGAGACCAAATAATAATAATTTAGTTATTAAGCATAGTCAAGGACCTTTAGTTCCTTCTCAAGGGACATAATATTCTGAGCCATATCCTGTGAGCTGTGTTATAGATACTGAAACACTCAGTGAAGACCAGACTGTAGCCATAACACAAGCTTCCACAATTCCAAGAACTGGCCTTAAGGAAATGGAAACAAACAGAGCCTGGAATTGAATGTTAATTGTACCTAAAACAATCAAGATGACCACCGATGTGTGTTGGAGCAGACTGTGTTGTTTCTGCATGTAACCCCCTTCCTCAGCCTTTAAAAGCTCTTGCCGGCTGACTATCAGTGGGGGGATGTCAGCCTTCGGACAGGTGTCTATCCCTGCCCCACACACCACCACCTCCTACTATTACAAGAGCCAAATGAAAGCAAACTTTCCACCAAACTTGCCTCTTTAATAAATTTTGAGTGGAGAAGAGCCAGACTCTGGTTCTGTAACAGATCTATTTAATCATTTATTAGTCTTTTCAAACAATAGATGCTAAATTTCTGGTGTGATATTGAGTGTGGTCCACTGGAGAAGGGAATGGCAAGCCACTTCAGTATTCTTGCCTTGAGAATCCCATGAACAGTATGAAAAGGCAAAATGATAGGATACTGAAAGAGGGACTCCCCAGGTCATCAGGTGCCCAATATGCTACTGGAGATCAGTGGAGAAATAACTCCAGAAAGAATGAAGTGATGAAGCCAAAGCAAAAACAATACCCAGCTGTGGATGTGACTGTGATAGAAGCAAGATCCGATGCTGTAAAGAGCAATATTGCATAGGAACCTGGAATGTCAGGTCCATGAATCAAGGCAAATTGGAAGTGGTCAAACAGGAGATGGCAAGGGTGAACGTCGACATTCTAGGAATCAGCGAACTGAAATGGACTGGAATGGGTGAATTTCACTCAGATGACCATTATATCTACTACTGTGGGCAGGAATCCCTCAGAAGAAATGGAGTACCATCATGGTCAACAAAAGAGTCCGAAATGCAGCACTTGGATGCAATCTCTAAAACAACAGAATGATCTCTGTTCGTCTCCAAGGCAAACCATTCAATATCACAGTTATCCAAGTCTATGCCCCAACCAGTAACGCTGAAGAAGCTGAAGCTGAACGGTTTTATGAAGACCTGCAAGACCTTTTAGAACTAACACACCCAAAAGATGTCTTTTTCATTCTAGGGAACTGGAATGCAAAAGTAGGAAGTCAAGAAACACCTGGAGTAACAGGCAAATTTGGCCTTGGAATGTGGAATGAAGCAGGACAAAGACTAGTAGAGTTTTGCCAAGAAAATGCACTGGTCATAGCAAACACCCTCTTCCAACAACACAAGAGAAGACTCTACACATGGACATCACCAGATGGTCAACACCAAAATCAGATTGATTATATTCTATGCAGCCAAAGATGGAGAAGCTCTATACAATCAACAAAAACAAGACCAGGAGCTGACTGTGGCTCAGATCATGAACTCTTTATTACCAATTCGGACTTAAATTGAAAAGTAGGGAAAACCTCTAGACCATTCAGGTATGACCTAAATCAAATCCCTTATGATTATACAATGGAAGTGACAAATAGATTTAAGGGCCTAGATCTGATAGATAGAGTGATTGGTGAACTATGGACTGAGGTTTGTGACATTGTACAGGAGACAGGGATCAAGACCATCTCCATGGAAAAGAAATTCAAAAAAGCAAAATGGCTGTCTGGGGAGGCCTTACAAATAGCTGTGAAAAGAAGAGAGGCAAAAAGCAAAGGAGAAAAGGAAAGATATAAGCATCTGAATGCAGAGTTCCAAAGAATAGCAAGAAGAGATAAGAAAGCCTTCTTCAGTGATCAATGAAAAGAAATAGAGGAAAACAATAGAATGGGAAAGACTAGAGATCTCTTCAAGAAAATTAGAGATACCAAGGGAACATTTCATGCAAAGATGGGCTCGATAAAGGACAGAAATGGTATGGACCTAACAGAAGCAGAAGATATTAAGAAGAGGTGGCAAGAATACACAGAAGAACTGTACAAAAAATCTTCATGACCCAGATAATCATGATGATGTGATCACTATCTAGAGCCAGATATCTTGGAAAGTGAAGTCAAGTGGGCCTTAGAAAGCATCACTACGAACAAAGCTAGTGGAGGTGATGGCATTCCAGTTGAGCTCTTTCAAATCCTGAAAGATGATGCTGTGAAAGTGCTGCNTGGAAAACTCAGCAGTGGCCACAGGACTGGAAAAGGTCAGTTTTCATTCCAATCCCAAAGAAAGGCAATGCCAAAGAATGCTCAAACTACCGCACAATTGCACTCATCTCACATACCAGTAAAGTAATGCTCAACATTCTCCAAGCCAGGCTTCAGCAATACGTGAACCGTGAACTCCCTGATGTTCAAGCTGGTTTTAGGCAAGGCAGAGGAATCAGAGATCAAATGGCCAACATCTGCTGGATCATCAAAAAGGCAAGAGAGTTCCAGAAAAACATCTATTTCTGCTTTATTGACTATGCCAAAGCCTTTGACTGTGTGGATCACAAGAAACTGTGGAAAATTCTGAAAGAAATGGGAATACCAGACCACCTGACCTGCCTCTTGAGAAATCTGTATGCAGGTCAGAAAGCGACAGTAAGAACTGGACATGGAACAACAGACTGGTTCCAAATAGGAAAAGGAGTACATCAAGGCTGTATATTGTCACCCTGCTTATTAACTTCTATGCAGAGTACATCATGAGAAACGCTGGACTGGAAGAAACACAAGCTGGAATCAAGATTGCTGGGAGAAATATCAATAACCTCAGATATGTAGATGACACCATCCTTATGGTTGAAAGTGAAGAGGAGCTAAAAAGCCTCTTGATGAAAGTGAAAGAGGAGAGTGAAAAAGTTTGCTTAAAGCTCAACATTCAGAAAATGAAGATCATGGCATCTGGTCTCATCACTTCATGGGAAATAGATGGGGAAACAGTGGAAACAGTGTCAGATTTCATTCTTTGGGGCTCCAAAATCACTGCAGATGGTGATTGCAGCCATGAAATTAAAAGATGCTTACTCCTTGGAAGAAAAGTTATGACCAACCTAGACAGCATATTCAAAAGCAGAGACATTACTTTGCCGACTAAGGTCCATCTAGTCAAGGCTATGGTTTTTCCTGTGGTCATGTATGGATGTGAGAGTTGGACTGTGAAGAAGTCTGAGCGCCGAAGAGTTGATGCTTTTGAACTGTGGTGTTGGAGAAGACTCTTGACAGTCCCTTGAACTGCAAGGAGATCCAACCAGTCCATTCTGAAGGAGATCAACCCCGGGATTTCTTTGGAAGGAATGATGCTAAAGCTGAAGCTCCAGTACTTTGGCCACCTCATGCGAAGAGTTGACTCACTGGAAAGACTCTGATGCTGGGAGGGATTGGGGGCAGGAGGAGAAGGGGACGACCAAGGATGAGATGGCTGGATGGCATCACTGACTCAATGGACGTGAGTCTGAGTGAACTCCAGGAGATGGTGATGAACAGGGAGGGCTGGTGTGCTGCAATTCTTGGCGTTGCAAAGAGTTGGACACGACTGAGCGACTGAACTGAACTGATTGACTACAACAATGGAGCAGATACAAATTAATCATTTCAGAATTTATGCTTGCACTCAGAAGTTTCCACTGAACTATTGTTTATATAGGGTTCTAGATAAAACAGTAGTAACAATGTAATAGACTGTGATAGATAAACTTCCATAAAACATGATTGTTATTAGTTCTATGATACCCCTTTTAGAAGCCATGACCTTGATGTCTCATGGTAAGCTATAAGAAGACAAACTTTATATAGCAACTTTACAGACATTCTCCTTCTGTAAAATGCCACAAAATGAGCTATGCAGATTATTTCCTCAAAATGTTCTAAAAACCCTTCATTTGGGATCAAGATTTAAATAGTTTATAAGGATATCTTTTCATCCAATATAACTTTTGTCATTGCTTCACCTTTCACTGAATAAATCGATAGGAATGACCTAGATTACTGGAAACTGAAGCTCTACTTATAATATCAATGCCGCACAAAAACTCTGCTCAAATGAAGATTTGATAAGAACTGATGGAAAGTGACGGGCTGCCCTTGGGCATTCACTCCCTACATTCTTTTCTGAGCAAATGTAAAACTTTTGAGACTGCTTCCAGCTATTGTTTCTTTACCTTGAGGGTTTATCCTCTCAAGGGCTTATAATCCTTACCACAGAAATTATCTGAAAGGGTGATAGCAATTAAAATTGACAATGGGAATGCTGAGGTGTCAGGCTCTCTCCAATGGGGTTCATTTCCTTTCCTCTAGTTAAATTGGCTTTGGGGCATGATAGGGGTATGGGATTAAGAGACATGAGCAACTATGTGCAAAATAAATGTGCAGCAAAGATATACTGTACAGCACAGGAGAAAAGAGCCATTATTTGTAATAATTTTAAATAGGGTATAATCTATAAAAATATTGAAACACTATGTTGTATACTGAAACTAATATTGTAAATCAACTATATTTCATAAAAGTAAACTAAAATATAAAAAATAAACGGGCTTTTCTCTAATGTGCTTGTGTGTGCTAAGTCACTTCGTTGTATCCAGCCTTTTGCAAACCTTGAGACTGAAACCCACTGGCTCTTCTGTGCATGGGATTCTCCAGGCAACAATACTGAAGTGGGTTGTCATGCCCTCCTCCAGGGGATGTTCCCTACCCTAGGGACTGAACCCACATCTCTTAAGTCTTCTGCATTGGCAGGTGGGTCTTTATCACTGGCACCACCTGGGAAGCCCTTTTCTCCAATATGAAATACCAAATAAGACAGAATATCTACACTCCCATGCCCTTGCAGATCATAAACTCAAAGGCCAATATAATTGCAAGAGAGGAAAACAATAGAATGGGAAAGACTAGAGAT
Source organism: Redunca redunca (assembly GCA_006410935.1). Lineage (NCBI taxonomy): Eukaryota > Metazoa > Chordata > Mammalia > Artiodactyla > Bovidae > Redunca > Redunca redunca. The sequence continues at coordinate 149,713 of SJYQ01004988.1, forward strand.
CTCTTCAAGAAAATTAGAGATACTAAGGGAATGTTTCCTGCAAATATGGGCACAATAAAGGACAGACATGGTATGACCCTAACAGAAGCAGAAGATATTAAGAAGTGGCAAACATACACAGAAGAGCTTTACAAAAAAGATCTTCATGACTCAGGTAACTACGATGGTGTGATCACTCACCTAGAGCCTGACATCCTGGAGTGTGAAGTCAAGTGGGCCTTAGGAAACATTGCTAAGAACAAACCTAGTGGAGGTGATGGAATTCCAGGTGAGCTATTTCAAATCCTAAAAGATTCATGCCAATGTATGGCAAAACCAATACAGTATTCTAAAGTAAAAAAAAAAAAAAAGATGATGCTGTGAAAGTCCTGCACTCAATATGCCAGCAAATTTGGAAATCCCAACAATGGCCACAAGATTGGAAAAGGTCAGTTTTCATTCCAATCCCAAAGAAAGGCAATGCCAAAGAATGCTCAAACTACCACACAATTGTACTCATCTCACATACTAGCAAAGTAATGTTCAAGATTCTTCAAGCTAGGTTTCAACAGTATGTTAACTGAGAACTTCCAGATGTACAAGCTGAATTTAGAAAAAGCAGAGGAACCTGAGATCAAATTGCCAACATCCACTGGGTCACAGAAAAAGTAAGAGAATTCAAGAAAAAATATCTACTTCTGCTTCACTGACTACACTAAAGCCTTTGACTGTGTAGATCACAACAAACTGTGGAAGATTCTTAAGGAGATGGAAATACCAGACCACCCTACCTGCCTCCTGTGAAACCTGTATGCAGGTCAAGAAGCAACAGTTAGGACTGGACATGGAACAATGGACTGGTTCAAAATTGACAAAAGAGTATGTCAAGGTTGTATATTGTTACCCTGCTTATTTAACTTATATGCAGGGTACATCATGCGAAATGCCAGGCTGGATGAAGCACCCACTGGAATCAGGATTGTGGGGAGAGAAATATCAGTAACATCATGTATGCAGATGACACCAGCCTTATGGCGAGCCTCTTGATGAAGGTGAAAGAGGACAGTGAAAGAGCTGGCTTAAACCTCAACATTCATAAACTAAGATCATGGCATCCAGTCCTATCATATCATAGCAAATAGATGGGGGAACAATGGAAACAGTGACAGGCTTTATTTTCTTGGGCTCCCAAATCACTGCAGATGGTGACTGCAACCACGAAATTAAAAGACGCTTGCTCCCTGGAAGTAAAGCTATGACAAACCTAGACAGCGTTTTTAAAAAGCAGAGATATTACTTTGAGGACAAACGTCCATATAGTCAAAGTTATGGTTTTACCAGTAGTCTTGTTTGGATGTGAGAGCTGGACTATAAAAAAAGGTGAGCACCAAATAATTGATGCTTTCGAACAGTAGTACTGGAGAAGATTCTTGACAGTCCCTTGGACAGCAAGGAGATCAAAACAGTCAATCCTAAAGGAAATCAACCCTGAATATTCATCAGAAGGACTGGTCCTGAAGCTGAAGCTCTCATACTTTGGCCACCTGATGAGAAGAGCTGACTCACTGGAAAAGACCATGATGCTGGGAAAGATTGAAGGTAATAGGAAAAGGGGACAACAGAGAATGAGATGGTTGGATGGCATCACTGACTCAATGGACATGAGTCTGAGCAATCTCCAGGTGATGGTGAAGGGAAGCCTAGCATGCTGCAGTCCATGGGGTCAAAAAATCAGACAGGAATGAGGGACTGAATAACTTCAACAACAGAAAAGCGACAGAATGCTTATATCAGTCAGAATGGGAAAGGTTTTTATGGGATAGTAAAAACTATAGAAATCTCCATCATGCTAAAACATTAAATGCTGTTGGTCACTCATGTTACATGAGAAGCATGTGTTGGTGGGGGCGGTGGCAGGGGAGGTGAGGAGAGAGGCTCTTTTCCTCTTGTTCACAGACCTAAGCTGATGAAGCCATCTTCCATTTGCGCCAGTTGAAACACAGGATACCTTGGTCACTAAAGAAGACAAAAACAGGACTGGATAATGAAGTACTGGCAATCATCCTGAAACAGACATATGTACCTTCTACTCGTTTCATTCTCCAGCACTAAATACATGGTTCTGTCTACCTTTAATGGTATGGAAAAATGTGAATTTCTCAACATCTAGAAAAAAGAAGAGAGCTAAATGTGGGAAAACACTGCTAATACTTAACCACAAACTCATTCAAATAAAGACTTTAAGAACTGACAGATCAAACTTTTAAGATAAGTAAACCAAACGTACACAAAGAAGATAAGAAAAACATTAAGATTATGACAAAGGATACCAGAAAAAAAAAACCTTAAGATTATGATACAAGAAAATCATAAATAAAAGAACTATGTGAAAATATCAAGTCTGAGAAATTTCATAGTTGAAATAAAAATGCTGTAAATGAGATAAATGGTAGCTTGATATGTAATTACTTACTGTGTTAGAAGACCAGATCAAGGACTTCCTTTAAAAAGTGTCATGGGAGGAATATATAGACAAAAATAAATGAAGCCTTGCTAAGGACTTGTCTTATTAGGAGGAATATAAAGATACTGATAAATCTAAATAATCAATAAACTCACTTATGGGTTTTAAGTTATAAACTACTACTGTAAGAACTAAAATATAATATAAAACTTTTAAACAAGCAGCATATTAAATGATTCATCAGACAGAAAACAGAATTAAAGAAATG
>SJYQ01004988.1:152479-192607 GCA_006410935.1 Redunca redunca
TTAAACTCACCGGTTAAAACACAGAGATTCTTAAGTTAGCTTAAAATACATAAGAACCAACAGAGACACAAAGGGGCAAAAACACATACAGGTTGAAGAAAGAACAAAACTGGAATATTGGTGACAAGATGTCTTAATGAAATGACATAAAGGCTGACTCTGAATGGCCACAGTGTATGAGACTGGTATCTTGTATTAACATTTTCCCCAGATATTTCAAATGTGGGGGTGGGGGGGGCTCTCAGTCGTCATATTATGAAATGCCTGTTAAGGCTCTTTCCCCTTTGCTTACTCATAGGCTCATGAGCAACATGGATCTGGTGAAAGGGAGAGAAATTATCCACTGTAGACTTAACTCCATGATTAGGTATGTGCATGGCTGATTCAGTTTGCTGTACAGCAGAAGGGAACACAACACTATAAATCAACTATATGCCAATAAAAATTAACTAAAACAAAAACAGAAACTCAGCTCCATGGACTTTCCCTCACCAAAGATGAACTGGCTACCACTGTTATTGATTTGTAATCTGCAAAGAGCCGAGACAAATGCTGAGCCCTTAGCATCACACTTAGTAGTGACCAGTCTCCCATTTGAAGGCAGTTGCTCATATAGGGTGAGGGGAAAACAGTTTTCCTTCACAAAGGTGAGAATGTGTTTCACTACTTCAAGTTTCACTAATTCTAGATATGAAATTGCTTTGCTTTACCAACAGTAATTTGGCCGATATGACCATCTGCAGATTAACTGAATTCCTTATTCACCATCACAACATCTCACACAACAGTTCTGACTAAGGAATTCATTTTATGAAGAAATAAATGAGACAACTGGTTAACAATCTTGGGATTCACTGATCTTCTCAAGTCTTAGAAGCAGGAAACATTTGAACTAATTGAATATTTAGTTTTTTTCAAGTTGTGGTGTTGTTCTACAAGAAAAAAATATATGCTTCTATAAGCAACTTACTATTTCTTTTGAGTAACAGTAAGTTACATGTGACAGAAAGTGAAAAGGAACTAAAGAGCCTCGTGATGAAGTTGAAAGAGGAGAGTGAAAAAGCTGGCTTAAGACTCAACACTCAGAAAACAAAGATCATGGCATCTGGTCCTATCTCTTCATGACAAATAGATGGGAAAACAATGGAAACAGTGTCAGACTTTATTTTCTTGGGATCCAAAATCACTGCAGATGGTGACTGCAGCCATGAACTTAAATATCCTTGCTCCTTAGAAGAAAAGCTGTGACAAACCTAGATAGCATATTCAAAAACAGAGACATCATTCTGCTGACAAAGGTCCGTATAGTCAAAGCTATGGTTTTTGCATGGATGTGAGAGTTGGAACATAAAGAAGGCTGAGTGCCAGTGCAGAAGAATTGATGCCTTTCAACTGTGGTGCTGGGGAAGACCTTTGAGAGTCCCTTGGATAGCAAGGAAATCAAAACAGTCAATCCTAAAGGAAATCAACCCTGAATATTCATTGGAAGGACTGATGCTAAACTGAAGTTCCCATACTCTGCCCACTTGATACAAAAAGCTGACTCATTGGAACAGACTCTGATGCTGGGAAAGATTGAAGGCAATAGTAGAAGGGGACAACAGAGGATAAGATGATTGGATGGCATCACAGACTCAATGGACATGAGTTTGAACAAACTCCAAGCAATGCTAAAAGACAGGGAAGCCTGGTGTGCTATAGCCCATGGGATCACAAACAGCTGAACATGACTTAGCAACTGAACAACAACAACAACAACAACAGAAGTTGCACAACAAAAAAGTTGCTTGCAAAGAGCATACACTGAACTCATGGGTTCTTGTTAAGAGCACACACTAAACTCATGGGTCCAGAAACTGAAGGTTAGATGTAGAAGTGACAAGTTTCCTTTTTATATATGTTGAGCAGCTCATAAAATTTTTGCTTTTTATCCTATTAATTAGGACTAAGTTCCAAGAAAAAACAACAAAGTTCCAACAACAACAATGACAACAAACTTCCACTGCAGGATATACAACAGTTGCAGTGAATTGGAGATTAAGACCACTACCTGGACATTTTGATGCCTTATGTCACTGAATCAATAGGTACAAACAGTGTTTACTATTTTGGCAGGGACTATTACCTCTGAATATCAAGGGGGAACTGCCACTATACAATGGGCACAGTGAAAAGAATGAAGTTATCCTCTCGAATTCCTCCTGATATTTCTATGTCCAGTGGGCAGAGTATGTTCTTAGTCGTTCAGTTGTGTCTGACTCTTTATGAGCCCATGGACTGTAGCCTGCCAGGCTCCTCTGTCCATGGGGATTCTCCAGGCAAGAATACTGGAGTGGCTTGCCATGCCCTCTTTCAGGGGATCTTCCCAACCAAGAGATCGAACCCAGGTCTCCCACATTGCCAGCAGATTCTTTACCGTCTGAGGCACCAGGGAAGCCCAAAATTTAATAGTAGCCCACAGCAATCTAGGAGTAAAACCACTACAGACTCAGACTCTTCAACAATAAAACCTGGGTTACCCCACAAAGTAAAGATCTTTAACCAATTGAGAGGTAGGATAAAGCCAAGGGAATATGGATTGGGTAGTAGAGGAATAAAGTTATAAACAACAATTATCTTCTCTTTACCAGTAACAGAAGCAAGAATTATAAATAACTAGTTAGATTTCTTTCCTTGTTTTAGTTAAAAATATAGTTTGGTTTATTCATAAATTTCTGAGCATCTACTGTGTGACTGACAGTATTCCAGGTATTGGAGATATAGCTCAGAGCATAGCAAAATCTCCCCTCATGACACTTAATTCTAGTGAGACTGACAAACTATTGGGCTTCCCTGGTGGCTCAGATGGTAAAGAATCTGCCTGCAATGCAGGAGATCTGGGTTCGACCCCTGGGTCATGGAAGATCCCCTGGAGAAGAGAACGGCAACTCATTCCAATATTCTTGCCTGGAGAATTCCATGGACAGGGGAGCCTGGACGGCTATAGTCTGGGGAATCACAGAGAGTCTGACACAACTGAGTGACTAACACTTTGACAAAATATAACTGACCAAACAAATGGGTACAAAATTTACTCTCAGGTAGTGATTCGTGCTGGGAAAGGAAGAAACTGTTTTTACTGATCTGTGTTTCTCTGTTTAATGGCTCCTTAAGTTGTTTTATCAATAAGAAAACATTCAAGATTTTATGAGTTTCTGTGATTCACCAAGAAGAATAAATGAATGATTATTTGCACGCGCGTGTGCGCGCACACACACACACACATACACACACACACGACTCTTTAAAGATTTCTTAAAATGTAAATTATTTCAATCATTTGATGCCTTCAAACTCTTTAAGAAGCTAGTCTCAGTCCAACAGGAAATAAAGCAGCCATCAATCTGCAGTCATGAGGAAACTCATTAAGTAATTCATTTTGTTTTATGCTCTTACACATCAATCTTCTCTGAAGACCCATTAAGATTTAATCCAAAAATTCATTCTCAAAGGAAGGTATATGGACTTCAGAGCACAGAAAATATCAAGGTTACCATTAGGAAAATATATCATCTCTAAAATATGGAGCTTTGCTAATCTGGCATTTTAAATCTCTCTTTTATCCATCAGTATTGAAATGAGTTTGAAGGGCTGGAATGTGCACTGCACTAAACCACTGGATTTTTAAAACTCCAATACATCTCATTGAACTTTTACAAGTTCACTATTATGTTGAACTATTTTTCAACGCTCATTACCAGGTATATCTCCATTCATTGATTTCTTTTTGTTTTTGGCCTCTATCTTTTCTAAGTCATCAGAAGTAATTCAATAAATGGAGAAAGTAGCATCAATATATATACACTATCTTGTGTAAAATAGATAACTGGTGATAAGTTGCTATATAACACAAGGAGCTCAGCCTGGCGCTCTGTGATGACCTAGAGGGGTGACTCAGGGGGAGGGAAGGGAAGCTCAGGAGGGAGGTGATATGTCTATAATTATGGCTGAACTTGATTGCTGTATGGCAGAAACCAACACAATATTGCAAAGCAATTTGCCTCTAATTAAAGAGTAAATTTAAACAGAAGTAATTAAATGAGGTGTTATGGCACTTTAAGAATAACGGGTTGAATGTATATCTATTGCTATTTTCTTCCAGGAAACTTTTCAAAAGTAAATTTTAAAGAATGCATAAAATGAAGTGAAAAGTGAAAGTCGCTCAGTCGTGTCCAACTCTTTGTGACCCTATGGACTATACAATCCATGGAATTCTCCAGGCCAGAATACTGGAGTGGGTAGCTGTTCCCATCTCCAAGAGATCTTCCCAACCCAGGGATCAAACCCAGGTCTCCCACATTGCAGGCAGATTCTACACCAGCTGAGCTACAAGGGAAGCCCAAAGAAAGGATAGGCAAAGTGAAATCTATAGCACGTGTTTACTTAAACCTCTTCTTTACAAGATGAATTGTAATTCTGTTGAGCAGTTAACAGGTTTTCAGAAAACATGGGTGGACTTTTATTAAATCTACTGATGTTAATTATTCTTACTAATTTTTGAACTCAATTTTTTGCTATACAATTATAGCAGGGTATATAGTTGAAGAATGATCTCTGAATATGACAGTGAATGAAGAAATGCATATTAAACTTTCTAATAATACTTTTTTTCATTTCCTTTTCTTTCCTTTTACTTCTCTTTCTCAAATTTCAACCTATACTTTCTAAAGAAGTAAGCAACAATGGAAAATACTGTCATTTCTAATTATCTGTGAAGAAGAAAAGATCATCCAAAGCACATAAACTTCTCACAACAGGATTCAAATGTTTTGAACCAAGAATTGAGTTTTGAATCACTACTCAGAAGCCTGATGAAGAGTAAGTACACCTCAACTAGGCATTCAAAATTGACAAAGTACAGTTCAGTTCAGTCACTCAGTCCTATCTGACTCTTAGCGACCTGGTGGACTGCAGCACGCCAGGCTTCATCATGTTCATTGAGTTGGTGATGCCATCCAGTCATCTCATCCTCTGTTGTCCCCTTCTCCTCCTGCCTTCAATCTTTCCCAGAATCAGGGTCTTTTCCAATGAGTCAGTTCTTCACATCAGGGAGCCAAAGCATTGGAGTTTCAGCTTCAGCACCAGTCCTTCCAATGGATATTCAGGACTGATTTCCTTTAGGATGGACTGGTTGGATCTCCTTGCAGTACAAGGTACTGTCAAAAGTCTTCTTCAACACCACAGTTCAAAAGCATTAATTCTTTGGCACTCAGCTTTTTTTATAGTCCAACTCTCTCATCTACACATGACTACTGGAAAAACAATAGCTTTGACTAGATGGATCTTTGTTGGCAAAGTAATATCTCTGTTTTTTAATATACTGTCTAGGTGGGTCATAACTTTTCTTCCAAGGAGCAAGCATCTTTTAATTTCATGGCTGCAATCACCATCTGCAGTGATTTTGGAGCCCCCCAAAATAAAGTCTGTCACTGTTTCCATTGTTTCCCCATCTATTTGCCATGAAGTGGAATTCCATGAAGATGGGAATACCAGACCANGCCTCTTGAGAAATCTGAATGCAGGTCAAGAAGCAACAGCTAGAATTGGACGTTGAACAACAGACTGCTTCCAAATCAGGAAAAGAGTAAGTTAAGGTTGTATATTGCCACACTGTTTATTAAACTTATATGCAGAGTACATCATAAGAAATGCTGGTCTGGATCAAGCACAAGCTGGAATCAAGAGTGCCGGGAGAAATATCAATAACCTCATATATGCAGATGACATCACCTTATGGCGAAAGTGAAGAAGAACTAAAGAGCCTCTTGATGAAAATGAAAGAAGAGAGTGAAAAAGTTGGCTTAAACCTCAACATTCATAAACTAAGATCATGGCATCCAGTCCCATCACTTCATGGTAAATAGATGGGAAAACAATGGAAACAGTGACAGATTTTATTTTGGGGGGCTCCAAAATCACTGCAGACGGTGACTGCAGTCATGACAAAGCACAACAGAAGATAAAAGGAACCAGTGGGTTCCAAGGCACTAGAGGGTGCTGTTAAATTCAACAGAAGCCAATTGGAGTGAGTGAGTGAGTGAAGTCACTCAGTTGTGTCTGACTCTTTGTGATCCCATGGATGGTAGCCTACCAGGTTCCTCTGTTCATAAGATTTTCCAGGCAAGAATACTGGAGTGGGTTGCCATTTCCTTCTCTAGGAGGTCTTCCCAACCCAGTGATCAAACCCAGACCTCCCACATTGTATGCAGACACTTTACCATCTGAGCCACCAGGGAAGAGCCCATTGGGCTCTATCAAAGCTTACTGTCTTCTCATTTATCCTCGAATCCTTCTCATGCCTTTTTTTTTTTTTTTTAATTCAAGATCATTTGATTTTACATTTCATGTCCATGTTGCTATACTGGTCATGTTGTTGTAGATAACTGGCAGCGTAGGGTCTAGAGGAGAACCTCACGTTTGTTTACAGCTTAGATTTGGCAGTCAGCAATACTAGCCTTCAGCAAAATTGAAACAGTAATCTTGTGTTTTCCCAATTTATGCCATATTTCCCTTCTTTCTCTTTTTTCCCTTTTCATTTGTCAATGAATATTTGCTATTCTCCTGTTCCATCTGCCATTTTCCAGCTATCCAAAATCTTATTAAAGTGTCTATACTCAAGTTTCTTTGCTCCAAAATCACCCCTATTTTACCTTATCACTTCATTAAGAGAAGAATAATTCAATACATTATTTACATAAAACTGTATGGCTAAAGTACATGTCATTAAAATGTGAAAGAGTTTTGGTTAGATTTGCAGTAATGAGTTTTGAGGAGTACCTATTATGTACAGAATATCTCACTATATAAGCAAATTTATTTGAGGCATGAGCATATTTCTATAACATTTCCACAACCTTAAGTCAGAAATAAGGTAGTGGATTCCTTCACCTGTAAGTAAATTTAATCTACTTCAGAAGCATAAAAATATAATATATTTATTGGACACTCACTAGAAACCAAACAATAGATATAAAATTCTTGAATTTTTCAAGAAAAATTTGTTTTGAATTTCTCTTTGAATTTTTCAGATAACAGAGTGGATAGGAATCTCAATCTACATTCTTGGGGGTGTGTGATAAATAGGGATTTCCTTTTTTTTTTTTTTAAGTTCAACTTACCTCACATTTTCAGGCTTCATCTTTCACTGATGAACGTGTATTGTCAGGAAATTCAGTCTTAGTCAGTTCACTCTGTTTTTCAACATTTGTTTTTCACTGAGGTCATGCTCTATAGCACTGGACACAAGAGGACCCTGGTGTGGTCTGAGGAAACCTAATCCCACCATGCCTTGAATTTACTCAAAGCCTTGAGGTCGCCTGCGTCTAGGCCACCACTGGGGAAGATAAATCTCTCATGGGACTGGTGACATGTGCGTTAGGTTGCAGTCTCCCTAAGTGCACTACATAGGCATTCTTGCTAGAGGTCATCACATTACCACTGCCTGGGATCAGGATGGGGAAGAAGATATATAGAAATAAGGGGATTATGTTCTAGGTTACAAAAAAGTCTTACTGATAGCAATTGAAGTCTGTATGGAGAATATTTTCAAAACATCAGTGAATTAAATAAAATATCAATAAACAAAAGACATGTCAAAATCACAAATATTTTCAAACAAATTTGTAAATAATGAATTAAAGACAAAATATAGCAAGGAAAATTATAAAAATAATTTTAACTAAATGATAGTGAAAATGAAACATATCAAAATTTTGAGGATGCAGCAAAAGCAGAACTTCAGAGAAATTTATAACAAAAATTTATAATTTAAAAGAAGAGAAACCCCAGATCAATAGCATAAGGTTATATTTGAAGCAGCTAGAGGGGAAAAAAGGACAAAATAAATACAAAGTAATTCGAAGAAAGGGAATATAAAGATAAGAACAGAAATCAGCAAAATAAGGAACAGAGAATTTAAGCAAAAAGCTGATTTTTAAAAAGAGCAATAAAATGTATAAATCTCTAGATGCACTGATCAAGAAAGGAAAGAGAGCATAAATCATCATATTAGGTAAAAGCAAGTTATCACCTAATATCCTTCATGAGTAGAGTAACAAAGAGAAAAATATGCCAACACTGGCAAACCTTAGTGAAACAAACAAATTGCCTGAAAAACACGGTTTACCAAAACTGACATAAGATGCAACAAATTTGAAGAGCTCTATGTTTATTAAAGAAAGTGAATTTGTTACCTCAAACCTCCCCTAAAGAAAGTGCTATACTCCAACATTAGTATATTTTATCAGTCAAGGAAAACAACAATAATACCACCAATCAAGTACAAACTCTTTCAAAAAAATAAAGGAAAAAAGAAGTGTGCTGAACTCATTTTAAGAACCCAGCATATCCTGATACTGAACCTTGACAAAATAATAAAGACTGCTACTCACAGAAGTATAGGCTTCCCAGGTGGTGCTGCCAATGCAGTTGATGTAGAAGACGCAGGTCTGATTCCTGGGTCAGGAAGATCCCCTAGAGGAGCGCGTAATAGCCCACTCCAGTATTCTTGCCTGGAGAATCCCATAGACAGAGGAGCCTGGTGGTTTATAGTCCACAGATTCACAGAGTTGGACACAACTGAAGCAACTTAGCATACACGAACACAGAAGTAGACTCTCAAGGAGTTCTAGGAAATTTTAGTGAGTGATGACGTAATGGGGAAGAACAAATCTGACTCCATATTAGATTTGTTTCTTTTAATCTTTGTATTCTATTGTTTTTCTACAAGTTAAGAATATTGGCTACAGTCTGAGATATATAAGATAGCTCCTTCTCAAGGCTCTGACCTTGAAAGGTATAAAAAGTTTCAGAACAGAAAGTAACACTCATTGGAGGTTTGCAGAAACATCATGACCTGACCTACTTAGATAGCTACAAGAGCAAAGGATTCTGACACCAAGAAGTTTGCAATCACACTCCTCCACTGAGGGGAGCAAGATGATTTTCTGGGATACATGAGTTCACCATGTTCTTGATCTGCTGACTTTCTGAATTAAGTCGCTATTCCTTGCTCCAGACTGTCATGGAGTGAGAAGTAGAAGCTTCCATGCCTGGAAGTGGTAACATTTAAATTCTTCTTTGATGGTGAGGAAAGTTGACTGGGGGAAGCAGAGAACTCAGGTGTGCACATTTGTCAAATCACATTAAATTGTATATTTTAAACAACTACAGATATTCATGTAATTATACCTCAATAAAGTTGAATGTTTTAATTCAAAAGAAGAGTATGGGAATTAAAATGGCACATTTGGGCTGGAAATGGAAAGCAAAGCATTTGGTTGTATTTTCGCAATTGAAACAGAAATAACAATGAAACTGACAAGGAAAGAGTCAGTTGATACATTGTAGTTGGCTCTTCCAATCATCTGTGGTTCTATAGGTATTATAATCAGTGCTGTCTTTATCCAGGTTGCTGCATGCATGTACCATAAGTCGTTAGATTGCCTCCTCGGTATAATATAATTGGCAACCTACCAGTTGTTCCATGGAGCAGACATCCCTTCTGAATCAGATTACAAGGTGATGCTGCTGCTGCTGCTAAGTCGCTTCAGTCGTGTCCGACTCTGTGCAACCACATAGACAGCAGCCCACCAGGCTTCCCCATCCCTGGGATTCTCCAGGCAAGAACACTGGAGTGGGTTGCCATTTCCTTCTCCAAGGCATGAAAGTGAAAAGTGAAAGTGAAGTCGCTCAGTCGTGTCTGACTCTAGGGACCCCACTGACTGCAGCCTACCAGGTTCCTCCATCCATGGGATTTTCCAGGCAAAAGTACTGGAATGGGGTGCCATTGTTTTCTCCAACAAGGTAATGAGAGTCAGTCAAATGTCTCTCACATGGCTTTTTTTTGTTCTTGTTTTCTAAACACCACATGCACCTGTAGATAGCAGAGTGGGAATCAGAACACCACAGACTGAGTGTAAGAGTAAAGAAGTAAGAAGTAGGAACTGATGTTCTGCAGAGATGATCCTTTAGCCTTTCAACTGTGAAATTTAATCCCCTGGGAAAAACACACAATTATTCCCTAAGAGATCCCTTTTCAAAGATGACATTTATGTGGAAGATTTTGAAACTGAAATGCTAGCAATGTCCATAATACTCCTGCAAATGTTCAGTGAGTAATTCCCTAAACCAGGAATCTAGAGTACTTGTACCCACAATCAATGAACTTCTGAAAGCATCTTCATCCAGTAGTCCTTTAGCAAGTTGGTTCTTCATTTTAGTCATAAGGATAACTTCACTGGAGGATCTCTGCAAGGTTGCACAAGGGCAGCAATACTCTTCAAATCTGTGTACATTTCTGTATGGGAATTTCACACCAATCTAATAAAAATGCAAAAATTTTCCAAATAATCTTAGTGGTTTGAGATTTTTTTTTTCTCATGAAGGGCTTATGTGTATAATCCATATTTAGATCTCAAAATTTTAAAATCCTTTGAGTTTTTTGTCATGTTAGATCATTGTTAAAAGCAACAAGGAGTAATATAATATTGTTACATCAGATTTGACAGTCCAGGTATGTTATAAAGTGAGGAAAGGAAGAATAATACTCTTGCACTTCAAAGAGAGTAATGTCTCTAAAACCCTGGTTTGGTTCTCAGAATCATTTGTCAAGAAATGTGGTGGTTTTAGTGTCCTCATGCATTCATGCTCACTCTGTTGTGTCTGACTCTTTGCAACTCTGTGAGCTGCAGCCTGCCAGGCTTCTCTGTCCCTGGAATTCTCTAGGCAAGAATACTAGAGGGGGTAGCCATTCTGGACTACCCAGGTTCAGTTCCTGGGCAGGGAAATGAGATCTCTTTTCAGGACTTCTCACTGCTGTCTCTCTGAGATCAATATTGAGGGCTGTTATATTCAGACTGTGAGATAGCTAATGAAATAAGAGATTATGCTCATGTTTTGTAGTTACCCTACCTACCTTTTGAGTCATTTATACTTACTGTGACAAATTCTTACACTTTTTATATTATGTGCAACAAAGATTACTTGAAATATTTTGTAGGATTATAATTTGTTGATCTAAGCTTGATTTCATGCTAATGAAAGCAACACACAAATTGCTTTGAATGTAGTCATAGTCTGTTCACTTCATGGAGCAACTCAGACAAGCACACTGGTAAAACCCAGAAAACCAAATTAAGGGTGAGAAAAGTGGAGGCGGGGGCCCATCAGTTGGTGCTTCAAAAATTAAAAATACATTTCAGCCTTGAAGCTGGTCATTTCTGTAGAGGATAGAAAAAATGCCCAGGATTTTATTTTCATAGAAAAGGGAAATTTGAAGGCTATAGATCTCTAGCACCTGAGGGGAGCAATTAACAGTGCCCGTGCTTTGTAGCAATTGCTTGAAGCAATGCCTGTGGCCTGACTGCTCTGGGAGGCTACAAAAGTGAAGTCAATTATTTTGGCTTTCTTACTTTGGAACTTTCTTATATTTTCTCTTGAAGGGCAAGGAGACAATATTTGATATATGTAATAAATGTATTTATTTAACAGACAGATTACCTGTCATAAATTTATCTTTAAAACTGAGCTTCTTTCTTGAGAAACAGACCATTTTTTTCCCCCCACTTGGGAGGGAACAGAAAGACTCGACATTACTGCAGCAAAGCTAGGGTGAAGTTTTATTGCGGAGTTTACTACTAAGGTGTATAGATGAGTTGGAGCTGAAGTAACTCATTCTATTATCTAGGAAAAAGAATAGAATTCTGCTAAGGGACCATTTGATAAAAAGAAATCCCATTTCTTGGGAACGTTTGTCCTTCCCTGAGCTGAGTTTTGTGCCTGGGATGACAGGCTTTGAGCCGGGCAGCATTTCCCCCTTTTAGCCAGTAGCATAAACGTCACGAGCCTCAGTAAAATTACATCCCTGCTTGTAGTTTACATTCATCAATGTAAACAGATGCTTGACAACTCATATTGTCCAATAGGACCATTGTCATGAGTGACACGTAGGTGTGTGCTAAGTCCCTCCAGTCGTGTCCTACTCTTTGCGACCCTATGCACTGTAGCCCACCAGGCTCCTCTGTCCATGGGATTCTCCAGGCAAGAATACTGGGGTGGGTTGCTGTGTCCTCCCCCAGGGGATATTACCAACCCAAGGGTCAAACCCCGTGGCTCCTGCATTGCATGCGGATTCTTTACCACTGAGTCACCAGGGAGGTCCAAATTATATGTACACACACATGGTTTTTCAGTAATTACAAAAAGATGAAAAAATAATGTTTAATTTTTCAGCTTTGTGATATAACTGACATATCACATTATAGTTTAATGTTAAATATATATTAAAACTCAAAGTTATAATTACTTACCAAATTGTGTGTGTGTGTGTATAGGCACAAGCATATGGAATATGAGGGAAAGTGTTTAATCAATTGGAGCTGGCATGAGTTCCTCACATCAAGAGAAAAGGAAGAAACTGTCTGTCTAAACTGAAAAGATGTAGGCCAGAAAGTAAATTGGAGCCTGTGGGTTTTGGGAATTTACTTCGACAGAATTTTTTTTCAAATAACCTTGTCATCAAAACTGATTTGATGCAATTAAAATAGAGAGCAAGTATTGTGTAAATCTCCTTGTCTATCAATTTCAAACACAGGAAATTTTATATAATTTAATAAATGTAAAAGGGAATGATAAAAAGAACTCAATTAAGAGAATGAATGCTCTTCAACCATTGGCAAGTAATTCTGAGATAATTGAATAATTCTAGAGAGAATGAATGGCAAATTTTAAATTGCAAATCATTTAGTGGCATTGCAGAAGGATTGGCGATTGAAAGGAAATTGAGATGAGAGTTATTTGAATGTTTACAAAACTATAAAGTTAACTTCCGGGAAAGAGAATTCACAAGAATATAAAAATACAGAGATTTTGCTTCAGTCAGTCAGTTCAGTTGCTCAGTCATGTCCGACCCCCCTTTGCGACCCCGTGGACTGAAGCACATCAGGCCTCCCTGTCCATCACCAACTCCAGGAGCCTACTCAGACTCGTCCATCATGTCAGTGATGCTGTACAACCATCTCATCTTCTGTCGTCCCCTTCTCCTCCTGCCTTCAGTCTTTCCCATCATCAAGTTCTTTCCAGTGAGTTGGTTCTTTGAATTAGGTGGCCAAAGTATTTCAGCTTCAGTTTCAGCATCAGTCCTTCCAATGAATATTCAGGACTGATTTCCTTTAGGATGGACTGGTTTGATCTCCTTGCTGTCCAAGGGACTCTCAAGAGTCTTCTCCAACACCACAGGTCAAAAGCATCAATTCTTCGGCACTCAGCTTCTTTATAATCCAACTCTCACATCCATACATGACTACTAGAAAAACCATAGCTTTGGCTAGACAGACTTTTGTTGGTAAAGTAATGTCTTTGCTTTTTAATATGCTGTCTAGGTTGCTTCAGTGAATATGAACAACAATATAACACAGTGGTAACAGGGTAGGTTTACTCCAGTCATTAAGGCCATGCCTCATTTATCTCCAACTAATATGTTGATTTCCATTTTGTTCTGCTTTGCTTGAGTACCCAGTATTGATTTTTCATTTTCTTTTCTTCACCAAATATACGTGAAACAACTGATCTTGTTTTCCCTGTGAATTTTATCTACTTTCTAACTTTTACCTATTTTCATTCTACCTGTCAAATTTTATATCCTCGTGG
This sequence comes from Redunca redunca, assembly GCA_006410935.1. Classification (NCBI taxonomy): domain Eukaryota; kingdom Metazoa; phylum Chordata; class Mammalia; order Artiodactyla; family Bovidae; genus Redunca; species Redunca redunca. The sequence continues at coordinate 166,166 of SJYQ01004988.1, forward strand.
TATCATGCTATATTTTTCCCATATATTTTCTCATGTATTTCAGTTCTCCCTTCAATGTGTAGACTTTTAATGAGCCAATTATGTATAAGACATAGTTCATTTTACATTTGTTTTACCTAAGTTTAAATATCAAAGTATTTCCTTAAATTCTACAGATATTCTCTTCCTGTTGCCTTTTCTTGGTGAAAAAAATAAAATTCTCATTTGCACATTCAATGATTAAATTCCATTTTAAAGAAAGCCCTTTGAGGGTTTTCAATATATCAACATGGATTTGTTCACAACTAAAGAAAGAAAGCTAAATCTTTGATATATTTCATAGAGGGATAAGCAAGCATACTGGGACACATTGCCCAAGTCTAATCAAGAATTGCAATTATAATGTGATCTGTGTACCTCTACATGCCACTATAACTCAGTGTTCTTATTCCCATAAGATCAGAGCAATTCTGATTGTTTTCAATTCATTGCTCTGACACACTTGGTTAGCACATAAATAATTTTGTTCTATTTATCAACTTGAATCTTTGTTCTTCATCATTAAAACCCCATATTTAATTATAGACTAGTTATTAAAAGAAAGCCAAGAATATAAAATTCTTTATAGACTTTTAATGAAATAGCTTATTAAAATAATTTCAAGCTAAAGTGACACTTTCTGTCGGACAGCTGAAATTCAATATGCAACCCACAATTCTAATCATAAACATCAAAATATAATTGCTCAACTTTTCTGTATTGTATTTTTGTAAATATCCTTGTCTTCAAATTGGCAGATAATATAAATATACATCATTAATCTCATTCCAATCAGGTAGCTGAAATGTAATTTTCAGTGACTATTCTCATTCATTATGAACTTGTATGCAAAACAGATAATTTTACTTCATTATTTCCTTCCTTCAGATCTCACTTTATTCCATGATTGCCTTGTTCTCCTTGAAGTACTAAAACATCAATCTAAGGTTCAATCTAAGGTCAAAATATATTTTTACCAGGTGCCCAAGTGACCCTTGCTGCTGCTGCTGCTAAGTCGCTTCAGTCGTGTCCGACTCTGTGCGACCCCATAGACGACAGCCCACCAGGCTCCCCCGTCCCTGGGATTCTCCAGGCAAGAACACGAGTGGGTTGCCATTTCCTTCTCCAATGCATGAAAGTGAAAAGTGAAAGTGAAATCGCTCAGTCGTGTCTGACTCTTTGCGATCCCATGGACCGAAGCCAGTTTCTCTAATTATACTTTCTTGATCATGAGATTGACTTTCGCCTTTCTCTTTAAGATGGTATCATGTCTTCCCATTACCCAGTGTATCAGATCCTAGATTTTCTTATAAATATTGTAGATCTTCCTTATAGCAACTCTTTAAGACACTATGATACTCTTAACTGTCATTTCATCTTTGATTTATACTTACCATTACTTCTTCTGAGTAAGTTTGTTTCACTCCTTTAAGTAGTATTTTTTGGTAAATTTAACTGTAACCCCAAGATATAACAACTTTGTGTGTGGGGTGAGCAGGGTTCAGTCTTTAGGTAAATGTGTCAACCTAATTCCTCTAAGTATTTTAGAAATTCCTTTAAGTGGATTATCTGCAACAAGTCACCATTTTATTGAGGTCATTTTATTTAATGGTTAACATTTTCTAACTTCAGTGCTACCATAGTAAAGGAAAGTTTATTCATTTTCCATTACAATTATATGCCACCGAAGTCAGAACATTTAATGTACTATATTATATAGAATAATAAATGATATGTAGGAATAAAATCTTGTAAGTTCTTCCATTTTTGGTATTTTTAAATTGATGCACTTACTGAGATGATGAGCACTGACTGTGGTGAAATCTGTAAATTAATAGGGAATAGAATAGGGTAGAATTCTTTTGTGCTCTTGGATTAAAATACTGATCTGACCTTTCTGTGTTTATTTGATGAAAATTAGTAATATTTCACATTTTTATTGAGGCTAATCCTTAAGTCCTGTGGGCAATAGTGATACCCAGACATTTTGTTCAAAAGAATTATACTATAAACATAGTTGATCTCGACATTTCAATCATCTTTACAATTGTGAGACTATCAATAACACTATTAAAGTGTGCATAAGTGTGTATGTGTGTGTGTGTGTGTGTGTAGTAATAGTGCCTTGCTGTTTTGGCTTTGTATCATTACACAGCTGTAATCATATACTTTAAAAGTTGTTGAATGTAATCTTATTAAGAATTGCTGGATTTAATATCCTCCTTCACAACCCAAACTAATTTTTAAAAATCTTTTTAAAATGTGCAGACTTGGAAAACATTTCAAATAGAAAATAGAAAATAGTAGTAGTTAACAAAGAGTGTAATGGAACTATAAGAAAAAAACATAACCATTAAAGGAGACTGAGTTTATGGTATGTTTTTGCTGAATCTGTGTCTCTTAACACAGATGTGAACATAGATCTTGTACTAAAAACTATAGTCATATTGACATATTTCATTCCTTCACTCTGCAAACGTGTCAGGGACCTATTACTTATTTATATTCTAGTGGGTGACACATCATAACCAAATCAGCACATTATGAATAAACTGATTTGTCAGTAAAATGTGATGGTGGTTTTTCTCAGTGGTTAAGTCCGTGACTGACATTTAGTAGATTCTCAATGCATGTATATTAAATGAATGGATCTAGTGTGTTTTGTGGTAAATCAAATGCAAGCTTTGTACATGTGAAATTCGCCCTCTATTTCTTAGAGTTGGAATAAGAAGTTTACATTTTATTAAAATTCACCCTGATTGTTAATAATCTTGGAAACATAAAGTGAAACTGAGGGAGAAAAATTTACATAAAAAACTTATATTTAAATTGACAATAATACATAATTAACTGTTGTACTCTTAAGAAGATTTTAGAGCCTCAAGACAACATTGCAGTTACAAAGTCAAAATGGACTGTAGCTTTTTTATTGGTAGCATAAAAACAGCATATCACAGCTACCTAGCTAATTAATAAATGCCTTTTATACTTAAATATAAAGTAACAATATTTTGCATCCAAATATACATCTAATTCTTTTTAAGTTAATAAAAAGTGAACTAAAAAATAAGTAAAAAAGNACAAGCAAAACGGAAGAATGCTAAACCAGATCACAATCATCACCCAGTATCTATTGCTGCCACTATTAAAGCTTTTTAAAAATGAAAAATAATTGATTGGAAAAGATTTTCAGAGGCTGAAAATTTGAGAAAGAATTTTTGAATATGGAAATGCACGGATGACCTTTTATGCAGCTGTTTTCCTGAGCTAGTTAGTCATGAATTTTATGCTCATTTGATAATTTGGTGAAATAATTTCAAAGTTAGCAAAAATTATTTTAATTCACTATATGATATATTTCCAAATTGCTGGTATTCATGCCAGTGCTGGTTGCTTCAACCATAAAAAGTGAAGATGTTAAGTCATGTAAAATGTAAGAGATGGGAAATCTAAGTACACAAAAATATATTTAAGGTCAAGTATAGGATATACTTTATACTTGATATACTTTGAAATTCTTAAGAGATGAATTTCTAAAAGTTATGACTTATTTAAATTTAAGCTTCTTAACTATGGTCTTTTTATTCTAAAGCAGATTTGCAAGCAGTTTTCAAACACCATTATTTGTGCAAATATTAGTAGTATTTATATTCACGATATTGTTCAATGAATCTCTGGAATGTTTTTGCTTTGCAAAGCTGAAACTCTACCCCACTAACACTACTCCCCACCCTTGGCACCCATGGTTTTAATTTATGTTCCTACTAACTGGCCACTTGAGGGACTTCACATAAATGGAACCATACAGCAAAAAATTAAAATCCAAAATATTTACTAGGTTGACTTGCTGTTTGCTCTCTTTAACTCAGTTTACCACTCATCTCTATTTCTTTGCATCTATTTGTATTTTCACTTTGAAAGATTTATTTGAAAAAAACACTGCAAAGTTTTAAAATTTATGTTGAAGTCTTAAAATATTAGCATTATATAAAGCTGTTGTTGTTTTGTTGCTATATAAAGTTCAATAAATATTTATTGAATTTGAAGTAATGTGAGGTGAATTTTGGTTCAGATTTTGGGAAACATATATAAGAATAGTAGAAAAAAGTTAAATCAGCTCAAAACTTCCTCCATCTTGAATGCACCATGTGACCCTCTAACACACACTTTAATGTCTGTGTAAAATGAAAATATTTGATGAAATTACTTCCATTGTTGAAAGTTGATTACTTAGCTCTTCTTATTACTAACATGAAAATTCAATTTGAGAAATGTTTGAGAATATTTAACACTATGACATAAATTTTGTGTTCTATTAAAAATAACAAAAAATTTCTCAGGATAAAACTGATCATACAAAAATCATAAGAAATAAAAGTGGAAACATAATCATTAAAGAAATAGTTATACTTAAAATGCTTGGACAAACAGAAAGTGTTCAAATACCAACTACCTAGCATATCAACTATTCCTTTATAATTATAAAGCATTAAAAAACCTGTAGTAGACTGCATTAAAAATATAGTTCTAAGTTTTGTTTTCATGTTTTCTCACATGGATGGCAGTCACTGCAGCCAAATGTGTCTTTGCTTAAGGAGCTTAATGTTCAGAGAGAAACTAACTGCTTTCCAAATTTTGAGCTTTGACATATCTACAATAAGTAACCAAGAGAAGGAAAATCAACACTTTATGTATGTCAATCTCAATAAATTAAAATTCACAATTCAAGGAGAAAGAGGCTACTTTCCTTTCTCATCCAAGCTCAAATATGTGAGATAAGCAAACACATAAATATGGTAAATCCCATAAATGTTGACTTTACCTAATTAAATTCTTATAATCCCTAAAGCAGAGATATTAGAGTTATTAATATACCCTCTAAAGAAGGGATATAAAACAAATATAAATCATAAATTAAGAGACTGTATCTCATAACTGAATACATTATTTTCAAGTTACTTTAGAAAAATTTTTGTTATTTCAGTATAAGCAAAAGTTAACATCACTGACTCAATGGACCTGGATTTGAGCAAACTCAGGGAGATAGTGAAGAACAGGAAAGCCTGTTGTGCTGCAGTTCGTGGGGTCACAGAGTCAGACACGACTTAGCAACTGAATAACAAAATACTCATTACCTTCATAGTTTCATATTTTAATTTTGAACTAAGTATGCTGCTGCTGCTAAGTCGCTTCAGTCGTGTCCAACTCTGTGCAACCCCACAGATGGCAGCCCAAAAGGCTCCCCTGTCTCTGGGATTCTCCAGGCAAGAACACTTTAGTGGGTTGCCATTTCCTTCTCCAGTGCATGAAAGTGAAAAGTGAAAGTGAAATAGCTCAGTCGTGTCTGACTCTTTGTCACCTCATGTACTGTAGCCTACCAGGCTCCTTTGTCCCTGAGATTTTCCAGGCAAGAGTACCCACTGGGTCCACTCCAGTACTCTTGGCAAGAGTACCCACTGGGTCCACTCCAGTACTCTTGCCAGGCAAGAGTACCCATTGGGTCCACTCCAGTACTCTTGCCTGGAAAATCCCAGAGATGGAGGAACCTGGTAGGCTACAGTCCATGAGGTCACAAAGAGTTGGACATGACTGAGTGATTTATCTTTCACTTTCTTCGAAACTAAGCATATGTATTTTTAACAATCACAGAAGCAATAAGTTTAGTTCAAGATATTCAATTAACATGAAAATTTGTAGATAGTAGGGCTTCCCTGGTGGCTCAGTGGTAAAGAATCTGCCTGCCAATACAGGAGACACAAGTTTGATCCCTGGGTTAGGAGGATCCTTTGAAGAAGGAAATGGCAATCCACTCCAGTATTCTTGCCTGGGAAATCTCATGGACAGAGGAGCCTGGTGGCCTACAGTCCATGGGGTCACAAAAGAGCTGGATGGACATGACTTAGTGACTAAACAATAATAACAATGTAGATATTATGTAATAAATTTTAAAAAGTCCTATATATTTTCATACAGATTGGGAAGAGGACATGATTAAGAAGAAAAAAAAAAACTTGAATAAATAGCTTACTTAAAAAAAATAATAGTATGTTTGAAAACATATGCTGGTGCCCATTGTTCTCCCTTGCCATTCAAATGTTAAAGGAAAATGTACTAGATCTTACCTGTATAGATTTCCATCTTTGAGCCAAGATCTCTTCCAGGAAACAACAAAAACAAAAAAGAATTAAGACAGCAAATATGTTATCATCTAGATAAATCCTACAATTGATGAATAAAAAGATAAAAAATAATACAAGGTACATCTTCCAATAATAAAGCATCAGCCAAATTAAAGAAATACAGGAAAGTTTGGAATTTGTTACTGTTAGAAGTTCGTGTTAAATCAACACTTCCTAAAATAAAATTCAGTGACTCTGGGAACACATACAATCAAAGGTATCCCTGGTATACACTCAAGAGATGAAATAGCATTTTCCACACAAAACTCAGACACAAAGAGACAGACTTTAAAATCATTTTACCTTTTGTCTGACTTCCCTGGTGGCTCAGACGGTAAAGCAGCTGCCTACAATGCGGGAGTCCTGGGCCACATGGAAAATATTTACTAACTTTCTACATTCAATTATGCTAGTATTTTTAGGTATTTGGCTAAAAAAAAAAAAGAAAGTTAATGAGACTTCCAGGTCAAATTCAAAATTAGGAAAATAAGAGTTTGAATATTATACTTCAAATAGCCTGGAGCAGGAATAATATTGATCAAAATATATTTATATGTTACTAAGTTTTTGACTTGCTAAAAAATAAAACAAAAACCTCTATAATAAATGTACTAAATAAATTTATACTTTGAATATTTTATCTGTACTAGTATGTTATTGTTACATATCAGTCAACTATGGGTTAATAGCATGTTTACTGGAATAATGTGAATGGAATCAGATGCTGAATATAAAATAAATGTATGACTTGAAGGAATCACCTTTTATATTCTATCAAGGTAATAATGCCACTTTTACCAGAACCACTAAAAATTAAGAATGATAATTTTCCATTAGGCCAAAAAGGATGGATATTTTCTGGAAAATACGTTAATAGATACTGAAGTTGCTGAATTGTTATTAACAGCATTTCTCAGCAAGCAATGCTACCGAGATGTTTTATGCAAGAAAACGCTTCCTAACAGCTGAACGTCTTCATACTTGCCTGTACAGCCTATTCTTTATTCTATGGATCCTATGGGAGTAGGAGTATGGAGGGAAGAGATAATGTGAAAGTATTGTGAGTGGTATAAAAGAAATAAATTCAGCTGGACTTGGTTCAACTTAGGAATAATCAGGCTGCTTGGGGTGCTTCCTTGGTGACAGGAAGGATTGCCCAGGGAACAAAGCCTCATCAAAAACTGGTAAGTGAAAAGCATTTCCATGCTACAAAGCTGCCATTAAAATATTTACTGGTCAAGGAAAGCAACTTATCTAATACTACACTCAAGCAAGAAACAGTTATTTTATTGTAGAAAACAAGCATTAAACTGCCTAGTACTCTACAGTTAGTTGAACATCTAGAATTAGCCTTGTATCGGTTGATCAGAGATTATTTGTTTCTCCAGGTGATTAATTCAAAGGCTAGAAAATGCCTATTACTACCAATGACAGAGAGCACATTTGAGCATCAGAATGGTATATCTATACCTGTATTTACAAACATATATGTTATATTTGTTATACATCTGTAAGAGTCAGAAGAATTGATGTTTTTGAACTGTGGTGTTGGAGAAGACTCTGGAGAGTCCCTTGGACTGCAAGGAGATCCAACCAATTCATCCTAAAGGAAATCAGTCTTGGGTGTTCATTGGAAGGACTGATGTTGAAGCTAGAACTCCAGTATTTTGGCCACCTGATGCAAAGAGCTCATTCATTTGAAAAGACCCTGATGTTGGGAAAGATTGAAGGCAGGATGAGAAAGAGATGACAGAGAATGAGATAGTTAGATGGTATCACCAACTCAATGGACATGATTTTGGGTAAACTCTGGGAGTCGGTGATGGACAGGGAGGCCTGGCGTGCTGTGGTTCATGGGGTTGCAAAGAGTCGGACACGACTGAGCGACTGAACTGAAGGAGTCATTATTGAGTTTTAGGTATTTTTCTCTGAGAAATAGTAAGGGAAGAAAAACACCAATGAAAGCTCATCAGTTCAGTACAGTTCAGTGGCTCAGTCATGTCTGACCCTTTGCGACCCCTTGGACAGCAGCATGCCAGGCTTTCCTGTCCATCAGCAGTTCCCAGAGCTTGCTCAAACGCATGCCCATCTAGTCAGTGATGCCATGCAACCATCTCATCCTTTGTCATCCCCATCTCCTCCCGCCTTCAGTCTTACATAGCATCAGGGTCTTTTCCAACGAGTCAGTTCTTCACGTCAGGTGGCCAAAGTATTTCAGCTTCAGCGTCAGTCCTTCCAATGAATATGCAGGAGTGATTTCCTTTATGATTTACTGGTTGGATCTCCTTGCAGTCCAAGGGACTCTCAAGAGTCTTCTCCAACACCACAGTTCTAAACCATCAATTCTTTGGCACTCAGCTTTCATTACAATCCAGCGCTCACATCCATACATCAGTTCAGTTCAGTTCCGTCACTCAGTCATGTCCACTCTTTGAGACCTCATGGACTACAGTACACCAGTCTTGTGTGTCCATCACCAACTCCCAGGGCTTGCACAAATTCATGTCCATTGAGTTGGTGATACCATCCAACCATCTCATCCTTTGATGTCCCCATCTCCTCCTGCCTTCAATCTTTCCCAGAATCAGGGTCTTTTCCAGTGAGTCAGTTCTTCACATCAGGTGGCCAGAGTATTGGAGTTTCAGCTTTAGCGCCAGCACTTACAATGAATACTCAGGACTGATCTCCTTTAGGATGGACTGGTTGGATCTCCTTGCAGTCCAAGGGACTCTCAAGAGTCTTCTCTAACACCAGAGTTCAAAAGCATCAATTCTTTGGTGCTCAGCCTTCTTTGTGGTCCAACTCTCAGATCCATATATGACTACTGGAAAAACCATAGCTTTGACTAGACAGATCTTTGTCAGCAAAGTAATGTCTCTGCTTTTATGCTGTCTAGGTTGGTCATAGCTTTTCTTCCAAGGAGCAAATGTCTTTTAATTTCATGACTTCAGTCATCATATGCAGTGATTTTGGAGCCTATAAAAAAGAAAGTCTCTTACTGTTTCCATTGTTTCCCCATCTATTTAGATTATTTTTTTCAATTCAATATGTCTTTGTCTCAATTGAGAATTGCTTCTAAGACCCTTCTCTGTGGTGTCCCTCCAGATTACCTGCTACAGATGTGAAATACCTAGTTTTTGGTTGCGAAGATAGGGCTGAGGTACAGCTCTGCCTCTAGGAATTAAAAGAATTGAATGTGTGTGAATTTTGTGGGGTTCAGACAGAAAAGCAAGGACTTCCGTGGTGGTCCAGTCATTCATTAAGAATCTGCCTTCCAATGTGGGGGACACAGATTTTATCCCTAGTCAGAGAACTAAGGTCTCACATGCTTCAGGGCAACTAAGCCAGCTTTCCACAACTAGAAAGCCCACATGCCACAACTAGAGAAAACCCATGCACCACAACAAAGACCCAATGAAGCCAAAATAGAAAAACAATAAAGGAAATCAGAAAGAGGAAGGGAAGTCCTAAAGAACTACTGTCTTCAGTATTGCAAACCAGGATTTCAAAAATATTAAAGGAGAAAAATTAGGTTTGGCTTGACTTTTGATTGCCTTTTTAAGAATGTTTTATTTCTGATCATTTATGGATAATAAGCATTCTTCCTTTGGCTCTGGTCGAATTTATCCAATGAAGATAGAAGTAGGAGGTGACATCACAAAGACAGATCATTCCTGACTTTCCTCCCTCTCACAAGTGCAACCAACAACTTTTCAAGAGCATATACCACTGAGAACCATAAAACACAGGAATGAAACTGAACCATCCCCTTGCACCTAGAGATCAAAGCAAACTGTATTAGATGGGTAAGAGAAGGGGCTACACATTAAACTCACTGTTCCTCAGGCCAATGTGGCACCACGTGGAAAGGTCTCTCCTTAGCCTCTCATTCTTTCTGTGAAAAAGAACCCAGAGGGGACAACCAATCTCCACCAGCATTGTGGATTGCTTTTATGGGAGCCCCTACTCTGATCTCTCACTATAGATATAACACTACGTGGGGCTCAATCACTGAGAATCCCACTATAGTGGAGAAGGGGAGAGAGGCTTACAACAACCAGCACATGGATCTTGGCAGATAGAGTTCATAACTGCAGTGCCCAAGTAGTAATCCCAATCAGAAACTTTGGTCGCCCGCAGAACCATTGGGAGGCGGACTCTGACCAGGGAACCCAGCAGCGTACAAATCTGTCTAATTCAGATCCTCAGATGAAGAGCTCTACTGACTCTAGAGCCTAGTTTGCCCATACCTAGGCAAGGTGTTGAGTCACAGCACACACACACACCCCTGCCCCACCCTGTGAAGTGTGCCTCCCAGCCCCATTGACCAGAAGGTCAATGAATAGACCAAAGGAACTTCTTTACATGAATTGGTCACATTATAGGGATTAGTACACTGATAACTAAGGGATGATTCATGTGAAATTTGGCGAATAGGATGATCCCCTGGAGAAGGAAAAGGCTACCCACTCCGATATTCTGGTCTGGAGAATTCCATGAACTGTATGGTCCAAGGGGCCGCAAAGAGTCAGACATGACTGAACGACTTTCACTTAAATCACTTAAGGCAGTGTTAATAATGTGTACCAAGATCCTAAACAAAGGTCCTGAACTGAACAAAACATGGCACATTCAAGCAACAGAAAGAAGTCCAAAGTGGGTGAGGGATTGTGGCATATCATGAGGGACCAGCGAGACCGTCAAATATGAGGCTTAATAGGGCCCTCTTGATAGAGATCAAATTGCCAACATCTAATGGATCATCAAAAAGGCAAGAGAGTTCCAGAAAAAAATCTATTTCTGCTTTATTGACTATGCCAAAGCCTTTGACTGTGTGGATCACAAGAAACTGTGGAAAATTCTGAAAGAGATGGGAATACCAGACCACCTGACCTGCCTCTTGAGAAACCTGTATGCAGGCCAGGAAGCAACAGTTAGAACTGGACATGGAACAACAGACTGGTTCCAAATAGGAAAAGGAGTACNAGGAATGATGCTAAAGGTGAAACTCCAGTACTTTGGCCACCTCATTCGAAGAGTTGACTCATTGAAAAACACTCTGATGCTGGGAGGGATTGGGGGCAGGAGGAGAAGGGGACGACAGAGGATGAGATGGCTGGATGGCATCACTGACTGGATGAATGTGAGTCTGAGTGAACTCTGGGAGATGGTGATGGACAGGGAGACCTGGCGTGCTGCGATTCATGGGGTCACAAAAAGTCAGACACGACTGAGCAACTGAACTGAACTGAACTGAGAACAATCGCTGAAGAGTGACATCATTAGCAATTGAGTGGAAGAAGAGAACAAAGAAGAATCTGAAAGAATAGGGAAAGAAAGTGATACTATGCCCCAAAACACAAGAATATTTCAATAGAAAAAAATACAACAGTATCTCTGGAATGTTATGCTGAAGTCACATTATCTTAACACAAAAAGTTACATCATAAGAAGCCTTGATTATATGGAAAAAATTCCCAAGAGTTGGGGTGTTGAGGAGTGAAGGTTATCACCCACTATCAACAGGATGGGGTCCTCTCTACTAGCTCTGCAGGACACAATCTATTTCCCAAACACCATTTTATGACTTATTTTCTTGGCCCACTCCTGATACTGTGTGATGCTGGGTTCTCTGGAAAGTAGCTGAGGTGGAGTTAGGATTGCAAAAGGTATACTGTAGATTCAGAGCTTCACTCTCAAATCCTAAACTAAAGGGATTATTTTACTGAGGAATTTATAATCAATAAGAAGAGAAGAAAACTAGGTCATTTTTCTGCCATTGGCATAGTCAAAGTTTTATTTATTCACCAGTTACTCATTGCCAAATGCCAAAAATACTGGAATTTCAACTAATACATATGCACGCATGCATGCTAAATCACTTTAGATGTGTCTGACTCTGTGTGACCCTATGGACTGTAGCACACCAGGCTGCTCTATCCATGGGATTCTCCAGGCAAGAATACTGGAGTGGATTGCCATTCCCTCCTGCAGGGGATTTTCCTGACCCAGGGATTTTCCTGAACCCTCCTCTCTTATGTCTCCTGCAGTGGCAGGTACTTTTTTACCACTAGCACCACGTGTGAAGTCCATATATATATATATATATATATTATATATTTTACATTTGGCCCCACATATACAGCTGACCCTTGAACAATATAGGGATTAATCTGCCTACAGCTCATAGTTGGGCTTTCTTAACTGGAGTTCTTCACATCCACAGACTCTGTTGTTCAAAGCTCAACAGGACCTTGTTTCCACAACATTTCTCTTTATTTCCCTTTAGCAAAATGCTTTTGAGTGTGTCACATTTTTTGATTTTCATGCTGCTTTCTTGAACCTCCGTATTTTCCTTTGCTGGTTCTTCCTCCTCTTCTGTTTTTCTAAACTTGATCTGTCCAGTAGCATATATATCTAATTAGATCTCAACTAATTAAAATAAACATAATTAAGATGAAATTCCCTCAGTCACATATGAGTCACATTTCTAATGCTTAATAACCACAGGTGGTACTAGGTACTCTATTAGTCATTTCTGTTATCAAAGTTCTGTTGAACAGCCGAGAATACAACCTACTCAAAAATCTTCACTTTTGTCTATGAAGTTTCCCACACCCAATACATCAGAATCAGAATTATGTTTACCTCCTTCCACCTGATTTTCAAATCTCAGTCTTTCTATCTCAATAAATGGCACCAACCTAGTTACCCAAGCCAAAAATGTGTTATTTTGAATTCCATTTTCCTGCTCACCACCTGATATTAAATTTCTCAGACAGTCCTGTGAGCTTACCTCAAAAATGCTTCCAGCAATCAACTGCATCTCATTGCCAAATTTTTAGATTAACCTATCATCATTCTCATCTACCGAAATTTTAATTTGCATTCATCCTTCTGCTCTTCCCTTCTACACTCAGTGTTATACAGAACAGCTGAGTGATCTTTAAAAAATGTAAATCAGACTACATCACTGCTTCAAAATCCTCAATGGCTTGCCAGCGTATTTGGAATACAACCAAACTTTTTGTACAGCTTATAAATTCTGTGTGACATTATCCTTTCCTAAATCTCAGACATCTTATGCTGTGTGTACCCTTTCTGCCTCCCACCCATTGAGATCCCTTCTGCCGAGCCCCACACTGGCTCTTCTCACCCTCTGAACTCTCTTCCTCAAGATTTAGTTTATTCTTTTACTTCAGTTGGGTCTCTATGTAAATATTGTTCCCTTGCTGCGTAGGGGGTATTCCATGAAGACACTATATAAAATAGCCTTTTCTCTACATTGGTAAGTTATTTCTTATTGATTTATCTGTTTTATTTTTTTCTTCTGAGCACTAATCAGTGTCTTAAGTTGTATCTCTCTAGCTAGAATGTCCACTCAGGGAACCCTGGATCTTTCTTTTTCTTATTCACAGTGTTAGCATATAGTGTGTGCCAGTAAATATTGGGGGAATTGATAAGTGAAATATAGCATTTCAAGGGATATCAGGAATTTCAGAGCTAAAAATAAAAAGGAATATAGTCCAACAGGACTTCCATCTTTGGTGTTTTGTTTGACCAGTGATATGAATGAAAGGAGGACTTATTCTGATTAACACTACAAAAGACAAAATTCAGTTTCTATCCTGTTTGCCTGGTACACATTTGTGTTACTCATTCTAAGATGAGGGTGCCTATGCTCTGGGCCCAAGACTGTATAAAAAGTGTTGGATGTGAACAGTTGTTATAACTAACAGTCAGTGAACATTATATTTCTCACTGGTATCATAAGACCGGAAATAAAAGTATATCTATGATCATTTCAAGCAATACTTGACTGCTTTACCCATGAACAATAGCCTATGTGGATCTCTCAGTAGACAGCAGAAATTCTAAGAAGTGAAAAACTGCTGAAGTTATAGGGAGCTATTTCAAAAAGCATTTTATTTCCTAGTGATAATTATGATGATAATGGTGATGATGTCTTTACACAATTTTAAATATGTGTTATGAGTTGTTTAATACCGTGTTTTGTGTTGTGGGCACTTAATAGTCAAGTTAGTTATTTAAAATGGTACATATAATAAAAAACCACATAATTAGATGGACTTCTATATTGATTGTATTGTATTGTATTGTATTGGAATTCCCTGATAGCTCAGTTGGTAAAGAATCCACCTGCAATGCAGGAGACCTGGTTGGATTCCTGGGTTGGGAAGATCTGCTGGAGAAGGCATAGGCTACCCTCTCCAGTATTCTTGGGCTTCCCTTGTGGCTCAGCTGGTAGAGATTCCGCCTGCAATGTGGAAAACCTGGGTTTGATCCCTGGGTTGGGAAAAGCCCCTGGAGAAGAGAAAGGCTATCCACTCCAGTATTCCAGCCTGGAGAGTTCCATGGACTGTATAGTCATGGGGTCGCAAAGAATAAGACATAACTGAGCAACTTGCACTTTCACTTTCTATATTGTATCATCTATAGGAAGGTTAATTATATTCATTCTTTTTACATGTATTTTATTAGCTGATAAAAAGGAGATAGATAGGGAAGTTGAATTGTTATAGATAAACAATTACTAACAATGTAGATGAAGAAAATGAGATTTAGACTTTCATTTGAAGTTTCTCCTCTCCTATTTTTCCCAGTTTCAGAATTCTAGAATAGTTCATTTTCCTTCAGTTACATTATTATAAAAGAAAATAGGTTTTAGTAACCATTTATAGTCACAGGATCATTCAATAGATAAAGATTTTTTAAAAACTATAATAAAAATCCATTCCCCAACAAAAGAAAACAAAATATGAAGAGAACCTAGAGATCCTATAATGTGAATTGTTGTAAGTATGTTTGCAAAATACTTTTGTATTTATACCCTCATTACTACTTGTTCAATATGTCTGAACTTTTACTCCTTATTAAAGTAGTCATTTATTGAGTTTAGAACTGATTTAATATAAGGCTTTGACACTNCTCTATCTCATGATATAACTAGAGGAAATAAACCACTTATTTTTTCTGAGAAAATGATATTAAAATACAGGGCAAGAAGCATCTTAGCTTTGAAATTTAAGATTGAGAAATTAGGATGTTTCCTTTTCTTTCTAAAGGTAATAGTTTGGAGCATTGATATGCTAACAGATGATTCACCACTGTAGCTGTTTTTCTCCTCAGAATTACATGTCCTGAAATGTCCTAGAAGTTTTATGACTCCCAGTGTTTTAGTGTTTGTTTTTAGCTATACTCTCCTTGGAATATAGAGTTGCATGCATGCTAAGTTACCTCAGTCATGTCTGACTCTTTGCAACACCATGGACTGTAATCCACCAGACTGTTCTGTCCATGGAATTCTCCAGGCAAGAATACTGGAGTTGGTTGCCATTTCCTCCCCCAGGGCATCTTCCCAACCCAGGCATCCAACCCTCATCTCTTACGTCTCTTGCATTAGCAGACGGGTTCTTTACTGTTGAGCCACCAGGGAAGCCAATATAGTTGCTGCTGCTGCTAGGTTGCTTCAGGCGTGTCCGACTCTTTGCAACCCCATGGGCTGCAGCCTACCAGCCTCCTCCATCCATGGGATTTTCCAGGCAAGAGTACTGGGGTGGGGTGCCATTGTCTTCTCTGCCAATATAGTTATTAGTGTCCTAAATTAGAATTTTGAGGACTAAATCCTCACAGGACACCATTGTCTGTGGTTTACTTTCTAGCCATTCATGTTTGCAATAAGAACAATCTCTTTACCTGCTTAACCCTTTTATTTCAGCTTCAAAAACTTAGTTATAATGTACTGAAGAAGTACAGAAATAAAGCACCATGAGAATAATAGAGTATGCTAGAACTCTATTGTGATTCCTAGGTGGTTCAGTGGTAATGCAGGAGACTCCTGTCAGTGCAGGAGATAGGAGACATGGGTTCAGAAAGATCCCATGGTGCTGAGATGTGGCAGCATCTAACTTGCACATGGCATTAGCCTCGATTCTATTATACAGTATTGCTGGAGAAGGACTGAGGCACAGAACTGAAGCAAATTCCTCCTACATAAGGGGAAGAAGTTAGCTTAGTTTATGACAGTTCACACCCCTGCAGTGCTCAGCCATCTGTGAAAAGCATTCTTTTATTTGGTTATGAAGTGTACGTTTATTATCTGCCTGCCCGCTACATGCCAGTGACTCAAGTGCTTTCTAGTAGTAATATGGAGAAGAAATGTTTTTCTTATAATTTTGGACTCTTCACATTGTTTTCTGCCCCATAGAGTCAGAGCTGGCAGCCCCGTTTCATGAAGGGAAGTGTACCAGGCCATGCTGGAATACAACATCTCGTTAGAAACATGTGTTATCCTGGCTTCCTTAAGGATTGATTGGAATTGCCATATGGTCATTGTGGCAGACTGAGCGATCATTGAATATTGACGGGGCCTTGATTACAGAATCCACCATGCCATTGCCAATTGAGTGTCATTCTAATGACACAATGTTCAAATGTATTTCTAGGCCAATCGATTTGGTCTCATCTGTAATTACATGGCTATTTAAAATGCCAAGTACATGTTCTAGATGAAGCTTCCTATTTTTTCTGTCTTATTTCTTTGTACCACCAATGTTGATTCATCACTCAAGCAAAAATGCTTACACTATCCTAAATATGACAAGTTTTTTCTTTTTCCTTTATGTCTGTTATTATAGGGATAAAGTACAACTTAAGCTGTATCCCTAGTATCTAGCTCAATGCATGGCACACACTGTGTACTTGATAAATATGAATTAATGTGAAATTTATTTCTTTTTTATTATACTACTTGTCTTTGTTTCCTCATTTCAAAATATACTTCAAATCAGTTTTCTCTATTTGTCCTTTTCCCATCTCATGTCTCTTTACCTAGGTACTATCTATAAAGGTTACAACTTTGGAAATGTTTTATTATTCTTTACTTGTTTCTGTATTCTATATTTACAGATATATTGCAAAGCTTTGAGCATTGTATAATGGTCATTATTGTATGGTGTGTGTGGCATAATAGTTATTCTGTTTATTCTCTGGTTACAAGATATGCCAATAAAACATAATCTAACCCAACAAGAAATCAAGCTGTTGTTGAAGATTTTATATATTCTAACTAAAAAAAATGGAAGGACTTTTCCACTTTCGTTTTCTTTCTGATTGATTTTCAATCCATAAGACACTTCCAATTACCAGGTATGATTTTCTCCAGCTGTGAAAATCATGCCTTTCTGAACAGGCTTAATTTAATATGATTAAAGTAGCATGATTAACTGTGGAATACACTGCTTTGTATTCAATTGTTTAATTAGTTTAAGTTCTCAATACAGAGGAATAGGGCCAGCAAGCACACTTGAGGGAAGATGCATGTCATGCTTTTTTATTTGCTGGATTCCACTCATTCCTCAGAACAGGACATCTTCCTGTAATCCTTACTGCAGAGTCAAAGCAGATCGGTATGCCATAGTTTACTTATTTCAAATTGTCAATTTGTTGTTAAGTTTGAAAATATGCTCTGTGTTACTGTAAAAATGAATCAGAATCTTTGATGTGCCAACATTCCTATGCTAGAAACTTGATAACATGCCACTTCTGTAACTTTTGGCAGTCTAGAATTCAGTGTGATATTGACAAACACAGCCATTTAACATTCTAACACTTTGTAGCTGACTGAAAGAAGATCAGATTTTGCAAGGAAAAATCCACAAAACACATTGCACATCAGAGGATAAACAAGGGCTAGCTGAAAGCATTCCATTATTTTTTAATGGAAAAGTTAGAAGCAGAACTACTGAACTGATCTTTCAAAACAGATTTCTAAGTTACAAAATGCAAAAGATTAACACTGTGGAATATGAGATTTGTTTTGTATGAACAGGGTAGCTCAGAGCTCAAACTCCACACTAAAATGGATTTTGCAAAGAAAAAATTATTTGGGGAATTTTTGTATGTTGTCAACTGTAGTCCCTTGTTCCTTTCTAGCGTGTACACATGTGCTGTCTGATCATCCCACAGACAATAAAAAATATCTCCTCCCAGATAAGCTACAGGAATGAGCACCAGCCAGGAGTGATATGAGGGTTCTAGTTCTGCCTGTAGTCCAGATAATTCTATATCTGCCAGATTTCTAGCATATGTGTAGAAAGTAAAACTTTAGACAAAAAGCCATAAAGTCAGAAATCGATAGCACTTTAAAAACGTTAGAGAGACAGATAAAAACAACAGAGTGCATGAGAGAGAAAGAGAAACAGATAGATACACACAGAGAGTTAGTTAAAAGCTTCCATAAGATAATGAGATAGTATTGACCCTGCCAAAGAGCCTGGCAGATATGAATGCTTCTTATTTCTCATTCAGCTATGAGAGATTATGTCCCTTTAACTTTGTTAATTTCCCTTGAATTTCCTTTGTATATTTCCTGACACATGTAGATATTAATGCAGATATGTTATCCACAATACAACTAGCAAATTAAAAATTGCTGATACATAAAAACTATAGGTAGGCAAAATTATGTAACAGTTCACTTTGGCAATGATTAAATTAAAATTTCCACGTAAGTTTATATCCAGAGTAAAAATATGGGATGACCTGCCTAGTTTTTCAAATTTATGGCATAGCCAACAAATTGATTTTTGCATAATTAATAGAGCATTTTGGCATCACATAAACTGAATATTAAATAAAATGTAACATTTGAGCATTGATGTGAACGTAACACTGAATTCAGTTTCTCAGAGAATAAAAAGCAACATAGATATTCTAATTCCTCTTAGATTATTATTATTCCTCTTATTATTACTATAAAAATTTAACAAAGGTATAAGTACTCATTTCGTCAGGAATATATCACCACATTGTTCTCCCGAGTGATATTAAAAAATCCTTGCATTGATTGTGATAATCTTAGAGGCCTGCAATAACTTAATATTAAAATTTTGAGAGAAGTAGGTTTTGCTAATAGATTCTTGATTAAATGATTTCAGACACAAATTAGAATTTTAAAAATGCATTAAGCTTAAAATTTAAGCTTCATCTACTTAGTGGAGAGAAAAAAAAGCAAACGTCCTTCCAAAATACTCAATACAGATCAGTTCACTTATTAACTTGTAACATTTCTTGTGTTCCATTTATTATTTATCTAACGGATGGGGATCACTGCAATCTTGAAGTGCCTTATTAGGATTGTAGTAGCCAAGCATCTCTGGGTCCATGATGATTTTTTTCCTTACAGTCTTCAAATAGCCTCCCAGAAAAGAATAAAAACCCAGTGAAATGTCTGGCAGATGGAAACACAGATGCAAAGCCAAGTCACAGAGGAGTCAAGATTTTAGTGGAGATGAATTGGGTTATACTCCTGGGGATAGAGATTAAACCACTCAACCATAACGCTGAGTGCCCAGACGAAGGAATCAGATTAATTACAGGTCCACAGAGATGGAAGCAAAAGTCAGAATCTGCCAAATAGACAGGCTAAAAACTGATGAAAAAATAAAATGTAAATTTATATGCTAAATGCTCAAAATACTTAACTACAAATTTTAAATTTGCTTCCATTATATATAAAAATTATGTTGATATCATTGTTCTCAAAGGAAAGTAAACATTCAAACTACATTCATTCAAATAACTTTTTCAGATCATTCTCTACTCCATCAATTGTAAGATATCTTCTTTATTTATTTGTTCAATAATTTATAGGGGAAAGTGACAAGAATTAGAGTATCAGTATCCTCACCAAGGCTCTTTCAATCTCAAATTGAAACATATTGATTTTTATCACTTAATAGTAACTGAACAGTTTCTTCTTGTGTGAGAAAACTTTTTAAATTCTATTTTCTATTTTTTTAAGAAAATAATTTCAAAAGTAAAACTTACTTGACGTATTAAATTTATAACAAGATGCATCATCTGTTGACATTTCAACACAGTGAAGTATATACTTAGTAATACATATTGAGCCTAAATTTTTGAGAGCCTATTTTAATAAGAAGTAGAGCCCTACGTTGTTTTCATTTAACTATATTTTTGAAGCATTTAACGAGCTGAAGTCAGAGGTGAAGAAAACCCTGGTTTCCTTAATTCAGTTCAGTTCAGTCACTCAGTTGTGTCCGACTCTTTGCGACCCCATGAATCGCAGCATAGCAGGCCTCCCTGTCCATTACCAACTCCCAGAGTTCACTCAGACTCACGTCCATCGAGTCAGTGATGTCATCCAGCCGTCTCATCCTCTGTCGTCCCCTTCTCCTCCTGCCCCCAATCCCTCAGCATCAGAGTCTTTTCCAATCAGTCAACTCTTCCCATGTGGTGGCCAAAGTATTGGAGTTTCAGCTTTAGCATCATTCCTTCCAAAGAAATCCCAGGGCTGATCTCCCCCAGAATGGACTGGTTGGATCTCCTTGCAGTCCAAGGGACTCTCAAGAGTCTTCTCCGACACCACAGTTCAAAAGCATCAATTCTTTGGTGCTCAGCCTTCTTCACAGTCCAACTCTCACATCTATACATGACTACTGGAAAAACCATAGCCTTGACTAGATGGACCTTAGTTGGTAAAGTAATGTCTCTGCTTTTGAATATGCTATCTAGGTTGGTCATAACTTTTCTTCCAAGGAGTAAGCAGTCTTTTAATTTCATGGCTGCAGTCACCATCTGCCTTAATTCAATGTTAGTTATAAATAAACCTGAATAAATACAATTTCTGAATAAACATACTAATTCTAGATGCTTATCTCAGATCTTGCTATGCTATAATAGATACTAATCATGGTATGTGCTCAATAAGCGCTTATTAAAAGTAAAATGATCTAGAAGGAAGGCAAAGATGAGAGGACTGTCAATTAGGAAAATACTTTGTACAGAAATGCTTGGCTTGTGAACATCTTGGTTAAAATTTTCAATTGGTAAAGCATTTCAGACAACTATCTAAAACTAATAGTCACTTTATCAGCTCAGAAAAAATGGATGCTCTATGTGTAGTTATGGAAGTTTATGCTCATATGTGTAATAGATATTAAACTTAAATGTTCTGCCCACTCTGTTGGTATGAAGATATTTTAAGCAAGTTGTGAACAAGAGACAAAATCATGCTTTGTTAGCAAAATGGCTTACTATGTTGTTATTGGTATTCAGCCGCTCGGTCATGTTTGACTCTTTGCGACCCCATGGACTGCAGCACACCAGGCTTTCCTGTCCATCACCATCTTTTGGAACTTGCTCAAACTCATGTCCATTGAGTTGGTGATGCCAACCAACCATCTTGTCCTCTGCCATCCCCTTCTCCTCCTGCCTTCAATCTTTCCCAGCATCAGGGTCTTTTCTAATGAGTTGGCTCTTTGCATCAGGTGGCCAAAGTATTGGAGCTTCAACATCAGTCCTTCTAATGAATATTCAGGATTGATTTCCTATAGGATTGACTGATTTTATCTCTTTGCAGTCGAGTCTTCTCTGACACCACAGTTCAAAACATCAATTCTTTGGCACTCAGCCTTCTTTATGGTCCAACTCTCACATCCAGACATGACTACTGGAAAAACCTTAGCTTTGACTAGATGGACCTTAGTTGGCAAAGTAATGTCTTTTTATGTATTTAGTCACTATTTCAGTAACTTTAGAAATATGTTTTCAATATTGAATAGAATAATATTTATTTTATTTTTTTTTAATTTTTATTTTTACTTTATTTTACTTTACAATATTGTATTGGTTTTTGCCATACATTGACATGAATCCACCACGGTTGTACATGCGTTCCCAAACATGAACCCCCCTCCTACCTCCCTCCCCATAACATCTCTCTGGGTCATCCCCGTGCACCAGCCCCAAGCATCCTGTATCCTGCATCAGACATAGACTGGCGATTCGTTTCTTACATGATAGTATACATGTTTCAATGCCATTCTCCCAAATCATCCCACCCTCTCCCTCTCCCTCAGAGTCCAAAAGTCTGCTCTACACATCTGTGTCTCTTTTGCTGTCTCACATACAGGGTCATCATTACCATCTTTCTAAATTCCATATATATGTGTTAGTATACTGTATTGGTGTTTTTCTTTCTGGGTTACTTCACTCTGTGTAATCAGTTTAGATATTAAATATGTTTTATGTTTTAGAAATAATTGTTGTCACAGGAAACATCCTATTTTTCTATATGCACTGTACACATTTTTCATGCATTTTGTTCCTTGTCATTGGTTGTGTCTAATGCAAGCTGTATAGTTTTATTACATCAAATAAACATCTTCTGTGGATGAAGGAAAAAAAAATCTTTTTCTGTTGAGACTGTGTATGTGTAAAAAACAATTAGCTAATTGTGCATGCAATTATCTGAAAAGGATAATTAAAACTTTATATACATGTATTATCCTAAATAATAAGGATAGCTTCCATTTCATGGTTTTATAATGTACAGATATTCTTTTATCTATCACTATTTTCTCTAGTTTCTGTCAAAATTTAGCTGATTTCTGATATAACTTGTTTATGAACATTTTTATGTAACTTTAATGAAGATTTCAATCTGATTTTTTAAATAAATTCCTTTATAATATATANCTCTTTATAAGATGTTGACCCTCACTGTAATAAAATCTTCTTGTATTATATTTTTAACAATATTTTTTGATGTGGACCATTTTTAAAGTCTTTATTAGATTTGCTACAATATTGCTTCTGTTTTGTCTTTGTTTCTTGGCTGTGAGACTATGGGATCTTAGCTTCCCAACCAAAGATTGGAGGTGAAGTCTTAACCAATGGTTGCCAGGGAAGTTCCTTCCTTTATTATATATTTGTCCTTGTACCTGGGATTTTTTTTCTTATTCCATTTCACTATCTGTGCTGTAACTCCATAGTATGGATCAGTTCAGTTCAGTTTAGTTACTCACTTGTGTCCAACTCTTTGTGACCCCATGGACCACAGCACACCAGGCCTCCCTGTCCATAACCAACTCCTGGAGCTTGCTCAAACTCATGTCCATCAAGTTGGTGATGCCATCCAACCATCTCATACTCTGTTATCCCCTCTCCTCATGCCTTCAATATTTCCCAGTATCAGGATCTTTTCAAATGAGTCAGCTCTTCGCGTCAGGTGGCCAAAGTATTGGAGTTTCAGCTTCAACATCAGTACTTTCAATGAACATTCAGGACAGACCTCCTTTAGGATGGACTGATTGGATCTCCTTGCAGTTCAAGGGACTCTCAAGAGTCTTCTCCAGCACCGCAGTTCAAAAGCATCAATTCTTTGGTGCTTAGCTTTCTTTATAGTCCAACTCTGACACTCATACTGGAAAAACCATAACCTTGATTAGACGGACCTTTCTTGGCAAAGTAATGTCTCTGCTTTTTAATATGCTACCGAGGTAGGTCATAACTTTCCCTCCAAGGAGTAAGTGTCTTTTAAATTCATCAATTCAGTGACAATCTGCAGTGAATTTTATGAGTTGAATAAGCAGGGTGACAATATACAGCCTTGATGTACTCCTTTTCCTATTTGGAATCAGTCGGTTGTTCCATGTCCAGTTCTAACTGTTGCTTTCTGACCTGCATATAGGTTTCTCAAGAGGCAGGTCAGGTGGTCTGGTATTCCCATCTATTTTAGAATTTTCCACAGTTTCTTGTGACCCACACAGTCAAAGGTGTTGGCATAATCAATGAAGCAGACATAGATGTTGTTCTGGAACTCTCTTGCTATTTTGATGATTCAGCGGATGTTGACAATTTGATCTCTGGCTCCTCTGCCTTTTCTAAAACCAGCTTGAACATCAGGAAGTTCACGGTTCACGTATTGCTGAAACCTAGCTTGGAGAATTTTGAGCATTACTTTACTAGCATGTGAGATGAGTGTTATTGTGTGGTAGTTTGAGCATTCTTTGGCATTGCCTTTCTTTGGAATTGGAATGAAAACAGACCTTTCGAAGTCCTGTGGCCACTGCTGAGCCTTCCAAATTTGCTGGCATATTGAGTGCAGCACTTTCACAGCATCATCTTTTAGGATTTCAAATAGCTCAACTGGAATTCCATCACCTCCACTAGCTTTGTTCATAGTGATGCTTTCTAAGGCCCACTTGACTTCACATTCCAAGATGTCTGGCTCTAGGTGAGTGATCACACCATCAACTGATTATCTTGGTCGTGAAGATATTTTTTGTACAGTTCTTCTGTGTATTGCCACCTCTTCTTAATATCTTCTGCTTCTGTTAGGTCCATATCATTTCTGTCCTTTATTGAGCCCATCTTTGCATGAAATGTTCCCTTGGTAACTCTGATTTTCTTGAAGAGATCTCTAGTCTTTCCCATTATAATGTTTCCTTTTATTTCTTTGCACTGATCACTGAGGAAGGCTTTCTTATTTCTCCTTGCTATACTTTGGAACCTTGCATTTAAGTAGTTATATATTTCCTTTTCTCCTTTGCTTTTTGCTCCTCTTCTTTTCAAAGCTATTTGTAAGGCCTCCTCAGACAGCCATTTTGCTTTTTTGCATTTCTTTTTCTTGAGGATGGTCTTGATCCCTGTCTCCTGTATAATGTCACGAACCTCTGTCCATAGTTCATCAGGCACTCTATCATATCTAGTCCATTAAGTCTATTTGTCACTTCCACTGTATAATTGTAAAGGATTTGATTTAGGTCATACCCAAATGGTCTAGTGGTTTTCCCTACTTTCTTCAATTTATGTCTGAATTTGCCAATAAGGAGTTCATGATCTGAACCATAGTCAGCTCCTGGTATTGTTTTTGCTGACTTTGTCTGCAAAGAATATAATCAATCTGATTTTGGTATTGGCCATCTGGTGATGTCCATGTGTAGAGGCTTCTCTTGTGTTGTTGGAAGAGGGTGTTTGCTATGACCAGTGCATTCTCTTGGCAAAACTCTATTAGCCATTGTCCTGCTTCGTTCTGTAATCCAAGGCCAAATTTGCCAGTTATTCCAGGTGTTTCTTCACTTCCTGCTTTTGCATTCCAGTCCCCTATAATGAAAAGGACATATTTTTTGGGTGTTAATTCTAAAAGGTCTTATAGGTTTTCATAGAACTGTTCAGCTTCAGCTTCTTCAGCATTACTGGTTGGGACATAGATTTGGTTTACTGTGATGTTGAATGGTTTGCCTTGGAAACAGATTAGTAGTAAGGATAATTGATACTTAATAAAATAGCTTATATCTATGACTGATTTTTATAGTCATATGCATTCTAGTCATAAGTCATAAGCCTTCTTCAGTGATCAATGCAAAGAAATAGAGGAAAACAACAGAATGGGAAAGACTAGAAATCTCTTCAAGAAAATTAGAGATAGCAAGAGAACATCTCATGCAAAGATGGGCTCAATAAAGGACAGAAATGGTATGGACATAACGGAAGCAGAAGATATTAAGAAGAGGTGGCAAGAATACACAGAAGACCTGTACAAAAAAGATCTTCATGACCCAGACAATCATGATGATGTGATCCCTAATCTAGAGCCAGACATCCTGGAATGTGAAGTCAAGTGGGCCTTAGAAAGCTTCACTACGAACAAAGCTAGTGGAGGTGATGGCATTCCAGTTGAGCTGTTTCAAATCTTGAAAGATGATGCTGTGAAAGTGCTGCACACAATATGCCAGCAAATTTGGAAAACTCAGCAGTGGCCACAGGAATGGAAAAGGTCAGTTTTCATTGCAATTCCAAAGAAAGGCAAGGCCAAAGAATGCTCAAACTACAGCACAATTGCACTCATCTCACATGCTAGTAAAGTAATGCTCAAAATTCTCCAAGCCAGGCTTCAGCAGTACGTGAACCCCGAACTTCCAGATGTTCAAGCTGGTTTTAGAAAAGGCAGAGGAACCAGAGATCAAATTGTCAACATCTGCTGGATCATGGAAAAAGCAAGAGAGTTCCAGAACAACATCTATATCTGCTTCTTTGACGATGCCAAAGCCTTTGACTGTGTGGATCACAATAAACTGTGGAAAATTCTGAAAGAGATGGGAATACCAGACCACCTGACCTGCCTCTTGAGAAATCTATATGCAGGTCAGGAAGCAACAGTTAGAACTGGACATGGAACAACAGACTGGTTCCAAATAGTAAAAGGGGTACGTCAAGGCTGTATATTGTCACCCTGCTTATTTAACTTCTACGCAGAGTACATCCTGAGAAACGCTGGAGTGGAAGAAACACAAGCTGGAATCAAGATTGCCGGGAGAAATATCAATAACCTCAGCTATGCAGATGACACCACCCTTATGGCAGAAAGTGAAGAGGAGCTAAAAAGCCTCTTGATGAAGGTGAAAGAGGAGAGCGA
>SJYQ01004988.1:195185-209260 GCA_006410935.1 Redunca redunca
CCCTTTTTTTCAGGTTTTCTTGTTTGAAGCAACTCTGTATACATTTTTGGTATCTCAATTATTTCATAATAATTAAATATAGCTCTTTAACTAAAAGAGTCTCTTAACAGTTCCTTCAGGTGCAGAGTGCATTTCTTGTTTTGGAAGGGGAGGTGTTAATCAGGAATAGATTATAATTGCCTCTTTCATGCTTGCCTTCACATTTTCTAGCAGCTCTTCCTCTTCTTTAGTCCAGATATCCATCTTGTTTCCCTCCCACAGCAACCATCACAACATTCTCCAACTTTGATCCTAAGCCCTGGAAAGTCCCTGATTTATGACCATGATCTGAAGGCTGAGATGATCTCCCTTAGGCTTGAACTTAGATAGAGGTGATTGCTGCAAATCTCTTTCCTGGTTTGGTAGACACTTCTTTAAGTTTTCCCTATTCACTCTGACCAGATAGAACAGTGGTGTATAGAACAGTGTCAGACTTTATTTTTTGGGGGGCTCCAAAATCACTGTAGATGGTGACTGCAGCCATGAAATTAAAAGATGTTTACTCCTTGGAAGGAAAATTATGACCAACCTAGATAGCATATCAAAAAGCAGAGACATTACTTTGCCAACAAAGGTCCATCTAGTCAAGGCTATGGTTTTTCCAGTGATCATGTATGGATGTGAGAGTTGGACTGTGAAGAAAGCTGAGCACCAAAGAATTGATGCTTTTGAACTGTGGTGTTGGAGAAGACTCTTGAGAGTCTCTTGCACTGCAAGGAGATCCAACCAGTCCATTCTGAAAGAGATCAGCCCTGGGATTTCTTTGAAGGGAATGATGCTGAAGCTGAAACTCCAGTACTTTGGCCACCTCATGCGAAGAGCTGACTCACTGGAAAAGACTCTGAAGCTGGGAGGGATTGGGGGCAGGAGGAGAAGGGGACGACCCAGGTTGAGATGGCTGGATGGCATCACTGACTCGATGGACGTGAGTCTGAGTGAACTCTGGGAGTTGGTGATGGATATGGAGGCCTGGCGTGCTGCGATTCATGGGGTCGCAAAGAGTTGGACATGACTGAGCGACTGAACTGAAATGATAGAGCAGAAGAGTAACTTAGAAGAGACAGTGGGAGACTGATTTTTTTTTTTTTTGGTCTTGTAGTAGAGGAGTGGAGAAAATGTATAATCCTTAATGATCTAAGTGTCTGTGATAGAAATGTTACTAACTGTACCAGAGTGCAAGTGAGAAATTGCATTAATGCCCATGCAATGTCCACTCTGTCACTACATTTAGTTCTAAAACCATTTCCAACAGGGCCGTTACCATAATTTATTGTTGAATACTTTCAGCTCTGGATGAAACATATTGATGTGTGAANTGGATGAAACATATTGATATGTGAAATGGTCAATTATAACAGAATAAACAAAATCGCTTGGATAAAATACTGTTAAACTCTATGGCTGGCTGTTTAACATTCATTTCTCTTTATCGTAGGACAGGGTGTAAAGGGAGTGGATGATTTGGCACTTCAGAAGGATAATTTTGTGAACGAATTCACAATTAACATGACCAAAAGATCTCAAAGTCAATTTCATGCTGAGTCGTTTAAGCCATTTCCACATCAAACATTTCATAATTTCCTTACTTTGCAAATACTTCCTAAAGTTTGAATTTCTGTGGAAGTAGACCATACATGATTTTTCCCTCTGTAATCCCATTGGGGAATTAATTTAATTGGTAGAAATATTCTCATATATTGATACTGATAAAAATAGATACAGGAGAGAATATTGAGAATATAATTTTAAGTGTCTTTCAAAGATAGCCCTGATACACATCACAAGTTGATGCATACTCTGTGTTTGCTGAAATGTCACTTATGAAACCCATGGTTCCTGCATTGACTGAGGGCTTAATTAAGCATCTTTTTTTGAGATTCTCTAGCTGAAAGCAGCATTTAAGTGCCTTTCTCATGTTGTATAAGAAATATTTCTGGAGTATTTATTCCTTTGAGATCTCAGCAGATATGTATTTCTAGGTATAGGCTGGTATTTTCTGGAATATCTGTTCTACACTTAGAATTTTATTTGGGGCTAATTTTAGCCAAGATTGGGAAGCAAATGAACTTTCTCCTTCTAAGTCTCCTAATAAAAAGATTTAATAGGAAATTCTTCAAGTATTATTCTGTCATCCTTCAGGTACCCTCAGTTAGTAATCTTTTTAAAGTTCTGTGGAGCTCAATGGACAGAAAATCTAAGAATATAAAAATTTGATGTGAACCATGGTTATCATTTTTTTAATATATGTTTCAAAAGAGATTTGTAAGCAAGCAGCAATAGCAAAAAGAAATTCTCTTTCCAGTGTATTGGCTGGTATGCCTAACTTCCAAAAATCATATCTATTACTATGGTTGGAAGAGATACAGTGAAGATGGTTGTGGTATATACATAAAGATGAGAAACAGAGAGAGGAAGAAAGAGGAGGGAAAAGGAAGAGAGAAACAGAGAGAGACAGAAATAGAGGCAAAGACATAATGATAAGAAAGAGAGAGAGTAACTAGAATTGGAGTTGCTTGATGAGATGAAGCAGAAAAGTTGTTAGTCAGTGGTCATCCTCAACCCCTTTAGCACATTGCTCATCACTTAGAATCAGAGGAACATCCTCTTGAAGTGAAGCCTCGAGTAGTAGGATGAGAAAACCCTACTGATCGTTGCTCTTTCTTAGGTGTCCAGAAAGGCCTGTTGATGATTATTCAGATGCTAAGATTTTACAAAGTGCCTCAGGGGCTCTATGTCTACATATCATAAAATTTTCCTTAAAAAACTAAAAACAGTTACTGTATGAGCCAGCAATCCTATTCCTGGGGGTATATCCTAAGAAAACTATAATTCAGAAAGATACACACACCTAAATATTCACAGTATCATTATTTATAATAGCCAAGATGTGGAAATAACCTAAATGTCCATTGACAGATGACCATATAAAGTAGACACACCATTTGCAGCAGTATGAATGGACCTAGAGATTATCATCCTAAGTGAAGTAAATCAGACAAAGACAAATATCATATTATATCCCTTATAAGTAGAATCTAAAAAAATGATACCAATGAACTTAATGACAAAACAGAAATAGACTCACAGACACAGAAACCAAATTTACAGTTACCAAAGGTGGAAAGGGAGGAGGACTAAGTTAGGAGTTTGATATTAAAATATATATACTACTATATGTAATATAGAAAACCAACAAAGACCTCCTGTATAACACAAGGGATTATACTCAATATCTTTCAATACCTGTAATGGAAAGGAATCTAAAAAGAATATACATATATATATATATGTATATATACACACACACACATATATCTGAATCATTTTGCTCTACATCTGAAACTAATACAACATTGTAAATCAACTATATTTCTATAAAAATATGGTGACTGTTACGTACACTAAAAACATGATGAGATAATATTGGTAAGAAAATTTCATTTTTGAAACATTTCTTTATGTTAAAAAATCTAGTTTTGAAGTATCATTATTCACCTGAGATCATTTCTAATTTTCAGCTAGCAGTTAGTATATTCTACATCCATTAACTTGTCAACAAGGAAATAATTTCTGCAAGTATTGTGGACAGTTATGTGGATGCACAAGTGTATCATATTGTGCATGGGAGCAAATAGGATTTGGAAAAGAGAAAAAGAACGTTTTGTCACTTTCTTCTTAGGATTGGTTTTCCCAAGGATAAAGAAAATATGAAAGACTGACCTCCTTGAAAGTCTGGGATGGTCTCCCTGGAAATTATCTATGCATTTTAAATAGTTGATTATGCCTTACTTCAGCTCAGAAAAAAATGAAATGTCTTGAAAAAAAAAAAAAGAGTGAGTTTGTTTTACAAAAGTTAGAAAATTTTATTTAAAAACCGAATTTTAAGAGTTAAATTAGTAATTTTATAAAGCATAAAGTAAATCATTAATTGTGGCATGACTGTCCCTTTTCCTCTTGTTTCTGAAAATAGGCCTACATGTACTGTTCTTCAATTATAAGCAATTTTGTTATAATTCATGAATGACAAAGCATGAATTTTAACAAATCTATGTTGAACACAAAGATATTAATTTTGTCTAATCATAAAGTTAACTTTGCATTGATTCAAGACCATCTTGTATAATGATTTTAAGTAACTTTAGAAATTGAAAAATTATATTGCCAAGCTACATGGGGGCTCTAATTCAGCAGAAAGATAATGTTTTCCTGATAGATAAATGAACCAATTTGGATAATGTACATCTCTGAATCTATCAGTTTTGCCAAGGGATTAGAAATTTTAATGAATGCCCAGCTCTAGATCTATGGGTAGAATTAATAAATTCATATGCCATGGGAAAAAGTGTGGGAAGGAAGATATAAACAAAGAAATGTATGTGTGCTATTATCAGAATATGATAAAATAAGTAGTAGATAGCAAATAAAGCAAATGTTCTAATAAATGCATTAATTAAAAAATCTTTCCTTACTTATCCATTTGTCCTTGCCAAAATCAGCAAAAAAAGAAAAAAAAAAACCAACCAAAAACCACAGTGCCCCTCCCCCGACCCAAAAATAAACTCCTCACATTTCTTTGTTTGCGGTGGCATGTGGGTGAGGAAAGCTTGCCAAAAAGAAAAAAAATCACAATATGTGTGTTAACCTTGATCTGAAATACAGTGCCAAATATTTAAGCAATAAGTGAAAAGCCAGCTTTCCTGAAGAGTGACAAGAAATGGATGAATGTCCAAACCTTCTTTTCACATTTCTGTTATATTAGCTACCTTTAATTTTACTCTTCTTCAGTGTGACATGATAAATATTTATGTCAACAAGTTGCTACATATTCCTACCAACAAAGGTGCGTCATTCATTAATCTACTGCTTATGATCCAACTGAAGAGAGATCTGTACATGAGAAAAATGTAGTTTTTCATGAAAGTAAGGAATGAAGATTGCTCAAAATAAGACTTCAGGTGCTAGGCGATCATTTAAATGACTTTGAATAGCTTTTTGTTCACCAAAGACTAGTGTTCCAATAATTTTAATGTTGAGAACAGTTTTTGAAATAAAGTGACAATTAATTGGCAAAATATTTTGAGATGCATATCTGAGTATCCTGAGCAAAACATAAGCTTTGGTTTTATAAAATAAAGGTTCAGTTCAGTTCAGTTCAGTTCATTTCAGTCGCTCAGTCATGTCCGACTCTTTGCCACTCTATGAATTGCAGCACTCCAGGCCTCCCTGTCCATCACCATCTCCTGGAATTCACTCAGACTCACGTCCATCGAGTCCGTGATGCCATCCAGCCATCTCATCCTTGGTCGTCCCCTTCTTCTCCTGCCCCCAATCCCTCCCA
This sequence comes from Redunca redunca, assembly GCA_006410935.1. Taxonomy (NCBI): domain Eukaryota; kingdom Metazoa; phylum Chordata; class Mammalia; order Artiodactyla; family Bovidae; genus Redunca; species Redunca redunca. The sequence goes on from SJYQ01004988.1 coordinate 200,563, forward strand.
GCATCAGAGTCTTTTCCAATCAGTCAACTCTTCTCATGAGGTGGCCAAAGTACTGGAGTTTCAGCTTTAGCATCATTCCTTCCAAAGAAATCCCAGGGTTGATCTCCTTCAGAATGGACTGGTTGGATCTCCTTGCAGTCCAAGGGACTCCCAAGAGTCTTCTCCAACACAACAGTTCAAAAGCATCAATTCTTTGGTGCTCAGCCTTCTTCACAGTCCAACTCTCACATCCATGACCACAGGAAGAATGTTAAATTAGGCAAATTCTTTTTTAATTGATCATTAATTATTTTTTTAATTATTCAGCATCCTTCCATCTGCATTGGCAAGAGTTCTCTAATTTTCATTGTCCAATCTATTATAAACAATATTCCCCCTCTGTTTTTTGGGCTTCCCTGGTGGCTCAGATGGTCAATCCCTGGGTTGGAAAGATCCCCTGGAGAAGGAAATGACAATCCACTCCAGTATTCTTGCCGGGAAATCCCATGGACAGAGGAATCTGGCAGACTACAGTCTATGGGGTTGCAGAGTCTGACATGACTCAGTGATTTCACTTCACTTCTGCTTTTATGGTCTGGTGCTCAGGTAACAACTGAATAGAGCTATCCATATAAACAACATCCAGAACAAGAAGCCAGAGGAAGTTGATGAAATCAAAATAGTATGGCAGAGATAAATGAAGTCAAGAATTAAAAATACAATAGAAATAATCAATAAGCCCAAGATAGATTATAAACAATAATAAAAAAAACTCCAAGCATTTTTGATTTTAAGATGAATGAGCACATGCAATTAACATGTTCTATGAACAAACACCTGGGGGCTTCCCACGTGGCATTAGTGAAAAGAAACTGCCTGCCAATGCAGGAGACTAAGAGATGCCAGTTTGATCCCTTGGTTGGGAAGATCCTCTGGAGGAGGGCATGGCAACCCACTCCAGCATTTTTGCCTGGAGAATCCCATGGACAGAGGAGCCTGGCGGGCTACAATTCATGGATTGCAAAGAGTCTGATATGATTAACACACACACACTGACTCCCAAATGCCTGGATTTCTCCTGACCTGCATTAAAATATCATATCCAGCTGCTTCATAAACACCTAAAATTTAACAAAACCACAAGCAATTTTCTTCCTATAAAGACTATCACTACTCAGTCATCCTAATCTGATGTGTCTTCCTCAGTCTGTTCAGCTTTTCATTATTATTCTTCTCAACTTCCCAAATACATAAATGTTCATGAAATATTTTAAGTGCTTTATATAAAATATCTCCAGAACCTAGCACTATGTCTTGATCCTTACTGTCACTAAATTATGTCCTACACATTTTGTATATGAATGTTTATTATATGCATATTCCATTTTTCTCCTTTTTCTTGGCAAAGGAGAAAAGGAAAGATATACCCATTTTAATGCTGAGTTCCAAAGAATACCAAAAAGAGATAAGAAAGCCTTCCTCAGTGATCAGTGCAAAACAATAGAATGGGAAAGACTAGAGATCTCTTCAAGAAAGTTACAGATATCAAGGGAACATTTCCTGCAAAGATGGTCACAATAAAGGACAGAACTGTACAAAAAAGATTTTCATGACCCAGATAACCATGATAGTGTGATCACGCATCTAGTGCAAACATCCTAGAATGCAAAGTCAATTGGGTTTTAGGAAGCATCACTACAAACAAAGCTAGTGGAGGTGATGGAATTCCAGTTGAACTATTTCAAATCCTGAAAGATGATGCTGTGAAAGTGCTGCACTCAATATGCCAGCAAATTTGGAAAACTCAGTGGTGGCCACAGGACTGCAAAACATGTTTTCATTCCAGTCCCAAAGAAAGGCAATGCCAAGGAATACTCAAACTACCACACAATTACACTCATCTCACACACTAGCAAAGTAATGCTCAAAATTCTCCAAGCCAGGTCAATAGTACATGAACCATAAACTTCCAGATGTTCAAGCTGGGTATAGAAAAGGCAGAGAAATCAGAGATCAAGTTGCCAACATCCGCTGGATCATTGAAAAAGCAAGAGAGTTCCAGAAAAACATCTATTTCTACTTTATTGACTATTCCAAAGCCTTTGACTGTGTGGATCACAATAAACTGGAAAATTCTAAAAGAGATGGGAGTACCAGATCACCTTACTTGCCTGAGAAATTTGTATACACGTCAAGAAGGAACAGTTAGAACTGGATATGGAACAACATATTGTTTCCAAATAGGAAAAGGAGTACGTCAAGGCTGTATATTGTCACCCTGCTGATTTAACTTTTATGCAGAGTACATCATGTGAAATGCCAGGCTGGATGAAAGCCAAACTGGAATCAAGATTGCTGGAAGAAATATCAATAACCTCAGATATGCAGATGACACCATCCTTACAGCAGAAGGCAAAGAACTTAAGTGACTCTTGATGAAAGTGAAAGAGGAGAGTGAAAAAGTTGGCTTAAAACTCAACATTTAGAAAACTAAGATCATGACATCCAGTCCCATCACTTTATGGCAAATAGATGGGGAAACAATGGAAACAGTGACAAATTTCATTTTGCAGGGTTTCAAAAATCACTGTAGATGGTGACTGCAGCCATGAAATTAAAAGATGCTTGCTCCTTGGAAGAAAAGTTATGACCAACCTCAACAGCATATTAAAAAGCAGAGACATTACTTTGCCAAAAAAGTTCTGTCTAGTCAAAGCTATGATTTTTCCAGTAGTCATGTATAGATGTGAGAATTGGACTATAAAGTAAGATGAATGCTTCAAAATTGATGGTTTTGAAGTGTGGTGTTCCAGAAGACTCTTGAGAGTCCCTTGGACTGCTAGGAGATCCAACCAGTCCATCCTAAAGGAAATCAGTCCTGAATATTCATTGAGAGGACTGACGTTGAAGCTGAAACTCCAACACTTTGGCCACTTGATGCAAAAAACTGACTCATTGGAAAAGACCCTGATGTTGGGAAAGATTGAAGGCAGGAGAAGGGTACTACGGAGGATGAGATAGTTGGATTGCTTCACAGTCTCATGAGTTTGAGTAAACTCTGGGAGTTGGTGATGGACAGGGAGGCTTGGTGTGCTGCAGTCCATAGGGTCACAAAGAGCTGGACAAGACTCAGTGACTGAACTAAACTGGTATATGTTTCAACTATCTCTTCTTTAAAGATAAAATTATATTATCATTATTATAAAAATCACATGTATTCACGAAACATTTTTAAACTAGGCATTATAAGAAGCACAAACAAGGCAAACTTCTACTCCCCAATCTTCAAAATTCTCCTAGCAGAAACATTTTAAACTTTTATTTGACATAATTATTAGTATATTTCTAAGTATATATAAACACATGCATATGCATTGGCAGGTGGATTCTAGAGATAAAGAATCTGCCTGCTAAGGAGATGTAGATTGGATCTCTGGATTGGGAAGATCCCTGGAGAAGAAAATGGCAACGCACTCCAGTATTGTGGCCTGAGAAATCACATGGACAGGGGAGACTGGCAGCCTACAGTCCATGTGGTCACAGAAAATTGGACATGGCTTAGTGACTAAACAACAATAACAACAATGATGAAATTATGAGAACATTAAGAATATGAACTCTTTAAGTGTTTTTAAATACAACTTTAAACAGCATTTCTTAATTCCTGTTTTTCCAGTCTCCCATCTTTCTATGTTATTGCATATATAGTTATTTAAACTTTTAGGGTTTGTATCATGCATTCTCTAGTTTTCAAAACTTTTGGCATTTTAAAACTTTATATTTAAATTGATCCTATGTTTACCACTATTGAGCATTCTTTACTTCTGAGTATTTTTATTTGGTGTTATGGCTTTTTGGACAGCATTTTACTGTTTAGGAGTTTTTTTTTCCTCCTTGAGTTTGTTCTTATTGGTATAGTATTTTTCAAATTATATTGTTTAAAATGCCAGCTTTTTAATTTAAAGGTAAATTAGCTTTTTAAATAACCTCAGGTGCTATATGAATGTAATATTCCTTTAAATAACTAAAGCATTCAATTTTTAATGTTAGTTTAAACACTAATATACCTATTATCCCCTCTCTTTATTTAGAATCAGCCTGTATGATACATTTCCTACATCTTGCAACATTTGGGGTTAGCAGAAATTAAATATTTTTCCAAATGAATTTATAAAGATTTCTCATTAAATCATATTGATTGACTTATATTTTAATATTTTTCTACTTCTTCTCCATAAATAATAATGTGTGTATATTTGATCTCATTTGTCATATGTATTTTCCTCTAATTACTTTTTAATCTTTTTCCCATTGTGTCTGTGCAGCTTCCTGGAGCCAGTCTGTCATTGCAGATTTATAAAATTCTATTTTGTTGCTTTAAATATGTTTCATCTCTGCAATGTTTTTATTTTGCCTTTCAGTGTTATCCTGAAATTTCCCAAGATTTTAAAAAATTTCCTTGAGTTGCTTTATAATTTCTTCTCTAAAGCCTTATATCTCTTCCCTCAACTTTTTTTTCTTCTTTTATTAGGAGATTGAGTCTGCTACCTGTATATTTTTTGAAATTATGGAGAACTATTTGTTGAAACCACGCCCTCCACTTTGTCTAAATTATGTATAACTTCTCCACTCATTCTTTCTTAGTAACATTTATTGTGGAAACAGATCAAACCCATGTTCCTGCATCTCCTTCACTGGAAGGCAGATTCTTCACCACTTAAGCCACTGGGGAATCCCTGTGGACTTGAATGCTGTTGTTCAGTCACTAAATTGTGTCCCACTCTTTGTGACCCCATGGACTGCAGCATGCCAGGCTTCCCTGTCCTTCAGTATCTCCCAGAGTATGCGCAAACTATGTCTGTTGTGTGGATGATGCCATCCAACTATCTCATACTCTGTCAGCCCCTTCTCTTCCTGCCTTCAATCTTTCCCAGCATCAGGGTCTTTTTCAGTCAGTAGGCTCTTTGCATCAGGTGGCCAAAGTATTGGAGCTTCAGCTTCAGCATCAGTCCTTCCAATGAATATTCAGGATTGATTTCCTTTAGGATTGACTTGCTTGATCTCCTTGCAGTCCAAGGGTCTCTCAAGAGTCTTCTCCAGCACCACAAATCAAAAGCATCAATTCTTTGGTACTCAATATATGTTCCAACTCTCACATCCATATACGACTACTAGAAAAACCATAGCTTTGACTATATGGATCTCTGTGAAATGGGATAGGTCTTTGCTAAACTCTGGGCTGAGGAGTTAGCAAGGAGTAACCTGAGGTAGGCTCCAGCACTGAATCCAACTCTCCATCCCCACTACTGCTGAAATCTCTCTCATTAACTGATGCTCCTTTACTGCCAGTCATAGTTTCTTTCAGGTTTGTATTTATAGGGTAGTTTCCAGAATTCCCTAAGTATGGCACTTCTTACTTTATTTTCCATCATTTAATCTGTTTCTTTAGATTGTAGAAGATTTCTTTTTTTTTTTAATGTTGCAGTTTAATGTTTGCAGTTTTAATGTTGCAGTACTGAATGCCCTAGGTTCTAGTGTTGAACAGACTATACAGATACCACTTCACATCTTCCAGAGCCTGTTGATATCTGTCTCTTAATCTGTCAAAGAGATCTTGACAAGGTTGCAAGAATTATGCCTTTCTTCTTGGTCAAATATGCTTTTACCTGAGGCCTATGATGTGTCTTAGTCTTTTGCTTCATCTTGGTTCAGAGATGACAGTTTTTTGGGGAAATGCTTCATAGTTAATGGTTTGAAGTCATGCCTTTAGCTTTGTTTCATTGAAGATGCAATTAGCCTCTATTTTTCATTTGTTTAGCTGTTTCCTGTGACTATTTAGGGAAGAGAAGGCCCCAGAAATCCACAGCAATAATTTCTCAGTTATCTCTGTGTCAATAATTGATTTCCATTACAGAGCTCTTCTTGTTTTGGGAACTTGTATACCAACTCTATTTTCACTTCTGTGAAGTCTTCCCTGGCCTCCTTTGTTTGTGATATATTTTATCACTTTTTTTCTCTAGGGATAATTTTTATTTGGCTTTGTTATTTTAGTTGAATGATAGTTTATTTACAAAATTTTCTTCATTGATTGGTAAACTTTCCTATTTTTGCCTGGGATTCATTTTCATCTTTATGAGCTAGTATAATGCCTAAAAAATAGGATGTCTATAGCAGACACTCAATGTATTTATGAATTATTTGATTGAATTAATTAATTGTGGGGATGACCTTGAGAACATAATCATTTAATTTTTCAGCAAATATTTCATGAGTGGTTATTTTGGGAAGATTATTCTAAGGGAGAGGGATTAAGTAGTGATAAGGACAAAATTAGTACCGACCATCATACAACTTGAATTCTATGTAAGTGTAAGAAAAAATAAGAACATTTACATTTACCTATCAAAATTATGGTGTGGGAGAGAATGTGGAATGTCAAGAAGAAGGGGACACATGTATACCCATAGCTGATTCATGTTGGTCTATGGCAGAAACCAACACAATATTATGCAGCTGCTACTGCTAAGTCACTTTAGTCGTGTCCTACTCTGTGTGACCCCATAGACAGCAGCCCACCAGGCTCTCCCATCTCTGGGATTCTCCAGGCAAGAACACAGGTGTGGGTTGCCATTTCCTTCTCCAATGCATGAAAGTGAAAAGTGAAAGTGAAGTCACTCAGTCCTGTCTGACCCTCAGCGACCCCATGGACTGCAGCTTTCCAGGCTCCTCCATCCATGGGATTTTCCAGGCAAGAGTACTGGAGTGGGATGCCATTGCCTTCTCCCATATTATGCAGCAATTATCCTCAATTAAAAATAAATACATTAAAAAAGAAAAAAAAAACCAAGGGATATAAATCTCTTAAGACAGGAATTATTATTTTATTCTGCTAATAAATGCAAAATACTTAGGACAGTAGATGCAGTAAGTGGTCAACAAAAATTTGTTGAAAGAATATTTAGGGGAAAAAAGATCAAGTATTAAGTGGCAGATAATTTAAATGGGATGATATGAGAGTGAATTGGAGGGTGTTTTGTATTATCATTAGTGAATACATTTCTGTTGAGCTCTCATGTCAATGCTCTCAAAGCATTTATTATTTGAAACTGAATTTCCCACAAGATTTTAAAATGAAAATCAAATTTTATATATAACTATGTATATCACCTATAGGCTTGTTGGTCTATAGGTCCCATCACTTCATGGAAAATAGATGGGGAAACAATGGAAACAGCAACCGACTTTCTTTTCTTGGGCTCCAAAATCACTGCAGATAGTGACTGCAGCCGTGAAATTAAAAGACACTTCCTCCTTGGAAGAGAAACTATGACAAACCTAGGCATCATATTAAAAAACAGAGACATTACTTTGCTGACAAAGGTCCATATAGTCAAAGCCATGGTTTTTCCAGTAGTCATCTGTGGATGTGAGAGTTGGCCCATAAAGAAGGCTGAATGCCAAAGAATTGATGCTTTTGAACTGTGATGTTGGAGAGGACTCTTGAGAGTCCCTTGGACTGCAAGGATATCAAACCAGTGAATTCTAAAGGAAATCAGTCCTGACTATTCATTGCAAGGACAGATGCTGAAAACTGAAGCTCCAATACTTTGGGCACATGATGTGAAGAACTGACTCATTGGAAAAGACCCTGATGATGGGAAAGATTGAAGGCAGGGAGTGAAGGGGACAATGGAGGATGAGATGGTTGGATGGCATCACCAACTCGATGGACATGAGTTTGAGGAAGCACAAGGAACCCTGGTGTGCAGTAGTCCATGAGGTGGCAAAGAGTAGGACACAACTGAGCAACTGAACAACAAAATCACCTATTAAGTCCCACCTTTCCATAAATTTCACTACTACAAAAAGTAAAAACAAAGAATGCAATTTTAAAGTTCTTAAATTTAAGAGGAACTTGAATATTTAAATTTAAAGAAATTATTATACCTTGAACCAGGAAATAAGAGTTTCTGGTGTAAAACTCAAATAAGAACTAATTCTAACAAGATTTGATTTTTTCTTTCCCTTTTTTGGGCTCCAAAATCACTTCAGATGGTGATTGCAGCCATGAAATTAAAAGATGTTTAGTCCTTGGAAGGAAAGTTATGACCAATCTAGATAGCATATTAAAAGGCAGAGACATTACTCTGCCGAATAATGTCCGTCTGGTCAAGGCTATGGTTTTTCCAGTGGTCATGTATGGCTGTGAGAGTTGGACTGTGAAGAAAGCTAAGCGCCAAAGAGTTGATGCTTTTGAACTTTGGTGTTGAAGAAGACTCTTGACAGTCCCTTGGACTATGAGGAGATCCAACCAGTCCATTCTAAAGGAGATCAGTCCTGGGTGTTCATTGGAAGGACTGATGCTGAGGCTGAAACTCCGATACTTTGGCCACCTCATGTGAAGAGTTGACTCATTGGACCCTGATGCTGGGAGGGATTGGAGGCAGGAGGAGAATGATATGACAGAGGATGAGATGGCTAGATGGCATCACCGACTCAATGGACATGAGTCTGAGTGAACTCTGGGAGTTGTTGATGGACAGGGAGGCCTGGCGTTCTGCAATTCATGGGGTTGCAAAGAGTCGGACACGACTGAGCATCTGAACTGAACTGAACTGAGAAACTTTAAAAAATCCTATTTTATATTTTTTACTGGATACATTCCTATATTTTAACTGTATTTTTGTAACTAAGAGTAGCTTTACTCATTTTTTTTCTT
>SJYQ01004989.1:21405-34097 GCA_006410935.1 Redunca redunca
CGATACTTCCAATTACACTGATTTTTAATAACTGTCTGAAATTTTTATTAAAACCAAACTGAAATGTATTCAGTATATATAGTTTATTTATTATAGATCTGCATGACTGTGTCAAAAGGAACAATGCATTTTAAGGGATAGATAGTAAACTCAATCTCCAAATACCCGAGTCTCTTGGTTTACTTTTACAATAAGTCTGCATTCATTGTATATGAAAATTACAATACATCTCTCTGTATTGAAAATTATTATACCTATTAGAATTTATAATAAATGATAACACTCAAAATGTATAACTGAATTTTCTTGAAAATGAGTTGACAATTTTCCAAATATTCTATTTCTCATAAAAGCTCACAAGATCATCCCTTAGCTCTCACTCTTCAGCTGATATTCATCACTTAACTTCTCTTATCTGTGATGACTAGATACTATGTATGAAGACAGTAGGAGGAATGAAATCTTCCAACTCTAGCCCAAAATCCCGTTATTTTAAATCTAAAATTATAGGTACATTTCAATTATCATTCCGTTGATCAAGAAAGAATAAGTGTCATATATTTGGCCAAGATACACACAGGAAACCAAACTTTGTTAAAGGTACAATTTTGTAATGTCAGCTAATTTGTGTAATTCTATGAATTTGCAATGTCATAAGTAGATAAACCATCTAAATTAGGATTATTTTGTTTTTGTATTATCTAAGAAATGTGTACAAAAATCCTGGACCTGAGTGATCAAAAAGAAAACATAAATAGACCAGTGTATATTTTTACTCATCCTTGTGCATGCTCAATCTGGGTTCCTAAACTCCATTTAATTACATTACTGCAAAAATGAGGATGGTCTCCTCATAAAGGCTGTTCAGTAATAAGTGACTGTATTAGCATGCTTATTGTCGGAACTCTCCCAGAGGCCCTGCCACTGGAAACCTTCAGCTGACCACATCGCCAGGCAGATGGCAGTCCATGAACTCAAAACAAAGTTATTGGGAAACTAATTTTAATTACAAAATTTGTTCTGCTTATAGTATATACAGAGAGCAGAGGTCATTTATCTTTTTGCATTTGTGTACCATATAGTGTTTATTTCTTGCTCTTATAAGAATAGGGAAACAGGCATTCCTGACCAAGTCCAAACAGTCTCTGAGGCCCACATGTCCCTCTCCTAGCGCGTGAATGGCAGGCAGTGAAGCATAGTTGCAGGAGGAGAGGCAGGTTTTCTCTTGGATCTTTGGGTTTGGGGGAGTTCTTATTAAAATGTGAATTTCATTCTCAATCCTACTTATCTAGGGCCCTACTTTGCAGTTTAACTTAGCAAGAAACTAGCATCAAAGAGAAGGGCTGATGCTGGGAATTTATAGGAGAAAGTTGCTTAATAGAAAGCCAGCTACCAACCAAAACCACTTTGTCCCTCTTGTACCTCAATCAAGATTCGGGGAAAAAAGTTTAGAAAAAGTCCCTTGGGTATGAATACCACAAATGTAGAACCTGCTCCCAATCCCCACTGCATCCCACCCCATACTTAGTTTTCCAGTCAAATTAGAATAGCATTAAAAAAAAAAGTTATAAAGATTATTTGCTTCTTGGGGTAAAACTATCCCTCTTGTGACCTTATGACTGTTGGTCTTTCATTCTCCTATCCATGATGCTAATGTGTGCATATCTCTTATTATAAAATGCTCTAATGCTTTTTGAAAGAGAGGGTATGATAATAGATAACCTTGTTACTAGACTTACCATATTACATTGTTTTTATCCACTTTTCAGCGCTCTGCCAGCTATAAACTGGGATCTATATATGAATTCAGTAAAGGTCTTTTCAATATTAGGAAGCTAAAAGAATTGTTCTTTTGTATATCTATACCAGCACACTGTCCATGAAGAATCAGTGACGGTGATGACTGAAGATATGCCTTTGGAAATTTCTTATGTGCCTTCTACTTACCTGACTGAGATTACTCACGTCTTACAAGCCCTTTCAGAAGTGGAACAACTTCTCAATGCTCCCGACCTCTGTGCTAAAGATTTTCAAGATCTCTTCAAACAAGAGGAATCTCTGAAGGTAAAACCAAAGCACTTCCATTCAGATTTTTACAAGATCATTACATTGAATATTTGATTTAAAAATGTATACTGAAGGCATTTTGAGTTAACATACGGAAATCTTAAAACACTTTGTGAGAGAGTTAGCTTTAGAAATCTGGTGAAGAAAGAGAAGTGTAAATTAAAATAAATGTGTTATTTCTTCCCCAAATGAAGAAACTCACAAAATAATAATGCCTTATATTGAGTTGGCCAAAAAGTTGCTTCTTGATTTTCTGTTGCAGCATACAGGAAAACCTGAATGATGTTTTTCCCCAACCCAAAACTATTGTTCAGGGCAGAAAGGACTCACTAAAACACAAACCTTGCTAGAGAAACAGTTTATTTCCAACTGATACATTGCTTGTCTTTCTTTTTCCCGTGAAAGGGGAAATTAGATGAGGTTTTAAATTATAGGGCTTCCCTAATAGCTCAGTTGGCAAAGCATCCGCCTGCAATGCAGGAGACCCTGGTTCGATTTCCTGGGTGGGGAAGATCCGCTGGAGAAGGGATAGGCTACCCACTCCAGTATTCTTGGGCTTATCTTGTGGTTCAGCTAGTAAAGAATCGGCCTGCAATGTGGGAGACTTGGGCTCGATCCCTGAGTTGGGAAAATTCCCTGGAAAAGGGAAAGGCTACCCACTCCAGTATTCGAAGGCCTAGAGAATTCCATGGACTCTATAGTCTATTGGGTTGCAAAGAGTGGGACATGACTGAGCGACTTTCACTTTCTTCACTTTAGGGACTTCCCTGGTGGCTCAGATGGTAAAGTGTCTGTCTACAATGCGAGAGACCCGGGTTCAATCCCTGGGTTGGGAAGATCTCCTGGAGAAGGAAATGGCAATCCACTCCAGTACTGTTGTCTGGAAAATCCCATGGACAGAGGAGCCTGGAAGGCTACAGTCCATGCAGTCGCAAAGAGTCGGACACGACTGAGCGACTTCACTTTCACTTTAAATTATATTTGTTGTATATATAGTTTTAGTTTTCTATCCACTTATAATGTATAGATTCCATTTCAGATTAGTGTCAGTATCATACCACAACTTTTGGAATGTAATCGAATATAAAGCAGTAAAATACTTTATTTAAAATCACCAGGCAAAAGCCTCCAGCCATATCCAGCTTTTTTTTTCATAGCACCAACTATAAGTTTCTGAATTCCAAACTAAAATCAGGACAAAGAAATGAACTTTAAATTTTAGAGGGAAGTGTCTGAAGATGAATGCAGCATCAAGAAAATACACATAATAGTTTGTGTCTCTACTGTGTGTAAAAAAAAGATAATTTTTGTGATCATACATTTCACACTCAAAATGAAACATTCTAGTGTAACCAGAACTTAATATTTTCCAGTATAGATAGCGTAAGATGACAGACAGACAGTGAGTTTGCTTTCAACAGCACCTATCAGGTAAACGATTTTCTACTCTAAATGATTTCTTGGTATCTCATTCCATATCACATATTTGCTTAACTATACAAATAGATGAAGCCATTTGTTTGTTTTCGAAATCAGAGTAGCAATATCTTGAGTGACGAGTTTAGTTACATGCATTATGTCAAATAAGCTAAAAAATTATACTTTAAAATAAAATGAGATGCATGAATCTCTGGAGCTCCTCCATCCATTTGGTATGGTGCTGTTACTTGTTCTCTTTGAAGTAGAAGTCAAATCACTCATGGGTACAGTGAAGGAAAGAAACTCAAATCAATTGATGAAAGAGACTTTCCAGCCTTCCTGTCATAATTCACCTCAACTGATTTCTCATGACAGCACAGTTTGTAAGTTTATCATTGTCCTTCAACATGTAAATCACTGCTAATGAACTAATATCCATTCCTTTCCATGTTCACAGACAGACAGGTCAGGAGAGCAGTGACCCTAAACTTATTAAGTTCACAATTGTTCACAATGGAATGTCTTTGTCCTCATACCTCTTAACCTGGCACACTCAGAGGATGGGCCCCCGGCTGCACACATAGCTAATTATTTTTTCTTGCAGATATATTTAATAGTATTATAGCTGATACCAATTGTGATAGTATTGATTACTGTGATTTGTAAAACTGGATTATTGTAGATTTAATCTAACTAGATTGTTGAATCCTCATTAGATGGAGTTTGAGGTATAATTCCATCTCACTCTCACTATGTCTCCTACAACAAGCAAATGGTCTTCTCACCTTTATGAGCTTTTTGAAGGGGGATAGTTTTGATCTCAGTCTCTTCAATGAATATGTATTTCCTCTTAAAGGCATTCATCATTGTCATTATCTAGTAGTAAAAATAGTAAAGCAGTGCATAAATTATACAGCTGCTGGTTGAGAAGGTTTGAAATTAAATTGTGGTTGATTTTATTCCTGACAGATTTGCATGAATCAAATTACAAAACTATAGTAAGTAATGCTGTGATTTAACATACGTATTTTTTTAAGTGCAATACAACATAAATAATGTACAATAAGTTAAAATGAGTACTTTCTGAACTAAGTATAAATAATACAGCACATATGATTTCCACAAGTGCATTGAATTAGAAGGTACCTAATCATTTTGACAAGAACTAACCAGATAAACAAACACCTATTAACATAAGGAAATCTTCATTTAATATTGCTACACTAGCTAAATGGCTTCCCTGGTGGCTCACCTGGGAAGAATCCACCTGCCAAGCAGGAGACATGGGTTTGATTCCTGGGTCAGGAAGTTCCCCTGGAAAGGGAATGTCAACCCATTCCAGTATTCTTGCCTAGAAAATTCAATGAATAGAGGACCCTGGCAGGCTGCATGCAGTCCATGGAGTCACAAAGAATCAGATACAACTAAGCAACTGAGCTCACATGCACGTTGGCTAAGGCATGTGGAGTGCTGTCTCTTCAGTCATGTACGACTCTTTTCAACCCCATGAACTGTAGCCCACCAGTCTCCTCTGTCCATGGGTTTCTCCAGGCAAGAATACTGGAGTGGGTTGCCATGCTCTCCTCCAGGGTATCTTCCCAACCCAGGGATCGAACCCACATCTCCTTCATTGGTAAGCAGGTTCTTTACCATTAGTGCTACCTGGGAAGCCCAGCTAAGGTATACCTAGTGATGAATGAGAAACATGTACAAAAACAATATTCTTATGTTAGAGCTCTTATTATCAATTATATGCTTAATTAGGCCATAGTTACTCATTTGGGACCTGGCATAAATAAAGGTGTATTATTAGGACAGAAATAAGAGTGTGAGTTAGAATAAGGATGACAGCTACAATTTCTCTTCTTCAGTAATGAGGATCAATTTGTATTCAGTGTTTAGGTACTCGATAACTAACATGTATTAACTAATAGTCCCCATGACTCTATGAAGTATCTAAAGTTATTATCCACATCTTATAGATGAAGAAACTTAAGCAATATGAAATAAAGTAACTTGGCAAAGTTGACACAACTAGTATCGGCCAAGCAAGGATTTAAACCCAAGCAACCACCTTGCATGAGTGGTTTCTAGGGTATTATGTGGAGTATAGCAAGGATGAATCTGGGTAAAACATGGTAGAATACTGAGATCTGGCATGGACAGTTCATAGAAAAAATGTCCTGGATTCATATTCTTATTGAATCTGTGCCAGTTTAAAAAGATGCCATAAAAAGAAGCATCCGTCTTTCATGTGCCTGTTGGCCTTCTGCTTAGTGAAATAAGTCACACAGGAAAAGACAAATATTGTATGTTGTTGCTTATATGTGAAATCTAAAAAACAAAAAAAAAATGAATGTAACAAAACAGAAGCACAGTTGGAGATATAGAGAAAAAAACTAGTGGTGACTAGTGGGGAGAGGGAAAGGGGGCAGGACAAGGTAGCAGTAGGGGATTAAAGGGTGCAAGTTACTATATTTAAAATAAATAGCTACAAGGATTTATTATAGAGTGCAGCAAATATTTTATAGTAATTTTAAATAGAATATAATCTGTAAAAATATAGAATCACTATATTATACATCTTAAACCATTATAGTATTGTACATCTACCATACTTCAGTAAGAGAAAAAGGGAGGAAGGAAGAGAGGGAGGGAAGGAAAGAGGGAGAAAGGGAGGGAGGAGGGAAGAAAGAGGAGAGAAGAAAGAGAAAAGGAAGGTGGAAAAAGGAAAAGAAATGGAGGAAAAGAAAGAAGTCAGACATGCATCATTTTAGTTGTTTCGTCTAAACTAATGATAGCACAGATGCTGTGGTTGAGGTGAATAAAATGTTTCATGTCTTTGGTGTACAAAGGAGTGACAAGAAGTGTAGACACATGGAGGAAGCTCACAGATATTGACAGGACAGTTGGGCCCAATGTCAAGTTTAGATAAGATCAAGAAGTAAAGGCAGCCCTTATTCAACCTCAGCAGCACTGGGGAGAGCTTGACATAAGCTGAAAAATCCAAAAACTGCAGCGAAGTCGTTCAGTCTTCTTTGACTAGTTCAGCTTTTAGGCAGGACCCTCGAGACCTTAAAGGAATTATTGGGACAAGCCAGTAAGGTAAGGAGTGAGGATTCATTCATTCAAACGTGTTTGTTAAGCTCTTCCCATATAACAGGCATTGCTCTAAGTGCTTAAAAAGCAATCAGGGAAACTGATGGACTCCTCCCGACTACAGCTTTTGTTATGGCAGAGACAGAACATAGCCAAACAAGCAGGTAATAAATAAGCAAATGCTGTATGTTAAAGATGATACAAGCTATTAAAAAAATGGAGTTTAATAAGGGAGTATAAAACTATTGAAGGGGAAGGAGATGGTAGAATGGCAAGAGATGGGATTGTGACTTTAAATAGGGCAGAAAGGGCTTTTGAGCAAAGATTTGGAGAAGGAAGAGAGTCAGCCTCGCAGCCAGACTTGCTGTCCAGGCATGGTAGGTAGGTCAGTATAAAGGCCCACGTGTTGGGTGTGTGCCTAGCCTGATCAGTGAACAGCAGGGAAGCCAGAGTGCCTGAAGCGGAATGATCCAGGGGAGGGTAGCAGGGCATAAGATCAAAGAGGTCATGGGGAATCCAGGTTGTGGAGGGTCTGATGGACCATTGTGAAGACTACTGTTCTTGCTGAGCAAGATAGCCACCATTGTAGATTTTGGAGAAGATGAGTGTGACAATCTGATTTATGCTTTAAAAAGATCACAGTGGCTGCCCTATTGAGAGCAAAACTGTAGGAGACCAAGGGTAAAAACAAGGAGGACAGTTGGAAAATGGTTGCCAGTGGCTTGGGCTTGGGTGGTAAGGAGCGATTTTTCAGATTTGGGAATGTTTTCAAAGGGAATATAGAAGGTTTATTTCTCTGTTCACCAAAAACTTGAGCATGGTTGTATAAAAGCCCATTCTCAGCAGAGTTCGGACTCAGGAGGATTTAGGAGTCCTGTGAACTCAGTGAAGGATCCCTTAGGAATGTCAGATTCCTTCTCATAGAAAACATGGCCTTCTCTACACCAGTCTTGCTGTGAAGTAGGGGCATCGGTGCTGGTAACAGAGATCTTATTACTCTGGTCAAAATCCTTCTCCTTTGAAATCTGTTTCATCACACTTAACCACAAATTTAATAATGGCAGTCACTTGAATGGAGACAAAGCTAATGCCATGAGCAAACTGACCGGTTTTCTATTTTGGTATTAGGAGAATTAGGTAATCGATGGAGGCATGGCATATACAAATTGGAACAAAATCTCTGAAGGAAAATAAAATAATCAATGTTTTTGTGTATATTGTAATATAGAGCCACGCTAGATAAAGGGTTAGATTTTTCACCACTTCTACTACTTCTCCAGCAAAATATTTTTGTAATTATTTTAAATTAAATAATCATGGAGCATATAAAATGTCAAAGTGAAATTTGATTACAAATGCTTTTTGAATTCTACTTAAATTTTCTAATGAAATAGTTTGATGTATGGAAAAATATGACTTCTATTAATGTATTACCATATTGTAAGAGCTGATCTTTTGGTCTATAACATTTGGAATAATGTAATCATTTTGTGATTTCTCAGAAAAATCAAGATTTTCTTTTTCAATTTTAATTTAATTTTTATTTTATGTTGGAGTAGAGTTTATTTACAATGTTGTGTTTCAGGTATACAGCAGAGTGATTCAGCTATATTAAGATTCTTTTCTCATATATGTTACTACAAAATTTTGAATAGACTTCCCTGTGCTTTAAAGTAGGTCCTTATTGATTATCTATTTTATTATATGTTGATCCAAAACTCCTAATTTATTCTTCCCCCCACCTTTCCTCAGAGAAGGCAATAGCACCCCACTCCAGTACTCTTGCCTGGAAAATCCCATGGACGGAGGAGCCTGGTAGGCTGCAGTCCATGGTGTCGCTGAGAGTTGGACACAACTCAGTGACTTCACTTTCACTTTTCACTTTCATGCATTGGAGAAGGAAATGGCACCCCACTCCAGTGTTCTTGCCTGGAGAACCCCAGGGACGGGGGAGCCTGGTGGGCTGCCATCTATGGGGTCGCACAGAGTCAGACACCACTGAAGTGACTTAGCAGCAGCAGCAACCACCTTTCCTCTTTGATAACCATAGGTTTATTTTCAAAGTCTGTTGAGTCTGTTTCTATTTTGTAAATGAGTTCATTTGTGTCACATTTTTTTTTAAATTCCACATTTAAGTGAGATCATATTGATAGCTTATGGTGAATGATGTCGGATTCGTGATCTCCAAAGACGAAGATTTAGCTTTGGGGCCAGGGACCAGGCTTGATCACTCAAGAGCTTTTGTGTAGCAGAGTTTTATTAAAGTATAAAAAGGAACAGAGAAAACTTCTGACATAGACATCAGAAGGGGGATGGAGAGTGGCCCCCTCGCTAGTCTTAGCAAGGGAATTATATACTTTTTAAATTAGTTATTACAGTAAATCAAAATAATGTCTCAAGGTTGTAAAGATCTTACTAGACCCACTCCCATAATATGTACTTTAAGATAACAGGATTAGTCAGAAAATTTTCAGGAAGGAGAAACATGTCCTCAAGCAGGATACATTATTGTTATATAATCCTTACTAAGGAATGTAGGGGAAAATGTTTGTCCTTTCCTCCTCCTTGAGAATTCCCAACCCTTATCTCCTCCTTGAGAGCCTCAGACCCCTTTCTCCTCCTCAGTGACCCTGGACTTTTTATCAAGCTGCCTAGGAAGTGACTCTCTCAATATGATATTTGTCTTTCTCTGTCCAATTTATTTCACTTATTATGATAATCTCTAGGTCCATACATGTTGCTGCAGATGGTATTATTTCATTCTTTTTATGGCTGAGTAATATTCCATTATATCTCTCAGTATATACCACATCTTCTTTATCCACTCCTCTCTTGATGGTCATTTAGATTGCTTCTATGTCTTGCTGTTGTAAATAGTGCTAGAGTAAATATTGGGGTGCATGTATCTTTTTGGATTATGGTTTTCTCTGGGTATATGCCCAGGAGTAGGATTGTTGGCTCTTATGGTAGCTTTATTTTTAGTGTTTTAAGGAACTTCCATACTGTTCTCCATAGTGGCTATACCAATTTACATCCCCACCATCAGTGTAGGAGGGTTCCCTTTTTTCCATATCCTCTCCAGCATTTATTGTTCACAGACTTTTTGATGATGACTGTTCTGACAAGTGTGAGATGATTCCTCATTGTACTTTTGATTTGCATTTCTCTAGTATTTAGTGATGCTGAACATCTTTTCATGTGGTTTAAAGAAATGTCTGTTTAGATTTTCTGCCTTTTGTTAAGATTTGTTTTTGTTGTTGTTGTTTTTATTGAGCTACATGAGCTGTTTATATATTTTGGAGGTTAATTCCTTGTTGGTCACTTTGCACACATTTTCCCCTATTCTGTCAATAGCCTTTTCATTTTGCTTATGTTTTCTTTTGCTATGCAAAAGATTTTAAGTTTAATTAGGTCCTATTTATTTTTGTTTTCATTTTTATTACTCTAGGAGGTGGATCCAAAAAGATATTGTTGTGATGTATGTCAGAGTGTTCCACCTATGTTTTCCTCTAAGAGTTTTATAGTATCCAGTCTTAACATTTAGGTCTTTAATTCGTTTTTTAAGTTTATTATTGTGGATGTTGTTAAAGAATGTTCAAGTTTTTCAACTAGCACATTTATTCAGTTATATATTTCCTTTTTTCAGCTGCTTTTATGATTTGGGATTGATTTAATTTGCTGTTTATTTTTCGCTTGATTGATTTGCTATTGATATTTGTCAACTACTTTACAAATATTAACCTCTTTGCTATGATTGGATTCATACTTAAGTCATTAATACAGTACCTCAGTTTTCACTTCTCTTATAGTGAAGATACTATAGATATTTATGCATTAGAGTTCATATTTATGTATACTTTGGTAGTTTCCCTTTGTATTTTTTACATGTTTCTCTTTCATAGGAAATTATTCATCCTTTTCTCCCAGCCATTATTTTATCAGGCCCAGCAGCTGTCCTGCTTTTACTCCCATGCAGCAATTTACTCCTATCTCTGAAAAGGAAATGGCGACCCACTCCAGTGTTCTTGCCTGGAGAATCCCAGGGACGGGGGAGCCCGCCAGGCTCCCAGGCAAGAACACTGGAGTGGGTTGCCATTTTAGCAGCAGCGTAGCTGCTAAAATGTACCTTAAGGACTCACTCTGCCTCTTCCCATTCTCCTAGAAAGACTATTTTGATAATCCCCATCTGATAAATTCAGAAGCTTCTACATTAGAGCTTACAATTCATGAGGTTGGTAGAAGTTTTGAAGTTGCAATTAAGTTGTATGGAGGCTTTTCTTTTATTCATCAACTATTGAAGCTGTTCTTTGACCAACTATTATGTCTTTTTTTTTTTTTGATCCATGATATATGATTACTGATTTATTACTTATGGAAGGACACTATCTTCCTGTGGAAAATGTTTCAACCAAAATCTGTCCTTGTATTTAGGAACAGTTTTTCACATGTGGACCATAAACAATGCAGGGAAAATCATTGAAAGGGCAACTTACTGTAGAGCCTGTAAATAAAACTTTTAAAAATTTTCTTTTAAAGCTCAGAAAAATTTAATTAATAAGCACTTTAATCCCTTTTGATTGAATACCCTTCCCAATTTGGTAGGTCATTAATGTAGTGCCTGGTAGCTAGATGGGACATGAAATGGATAAGGATTAGATTTATATAGGATGTTGCCTTCATCTGTCGGATAAAGACAAATTCCAGAGAGTGAAAATGAACTGGAGTTTGAGTCTTTGGTGCTCCAATTTCTCTTTCTCAATTTTAAGATAGATATACTCCCCAATGACTGCTGTCACAATAGCTACTAATGGGTTTCTCTAATCCTTTTTCCTTATAAATGAAAGTTGTGTGCTCTTCTGTTAGGCAAGTTACAAAGGGTCTCAAGGCATTTTTGTTATCTAAAACCACCTAAAGCTATTATTTCCGCCTTCTTAAAATGTGAAAACAATCATGCATGGTTTTATAACTCTAAAAACACATATACTTGCATTTGTGTACGTATATATGTTTAACTGCAGTGTTACATTTATTAAGACAGTGACACTGAATCAACAACTGCAAAAGATACAATTTTTACCATTTGGCATGCTGTGCAAACGAGCCATCTACTCTTTTTGACCTGTTCCCTATGGTAACCGACATCCATCATAATCATAACCACTAGAAAAAAAAAATTTGTTTTTCTTGTTCACCACTGTATCTGCAACTCCTAGTACAGCCATTGTTTAGTCACTGTCACGTCCAATTCTTTACAACCCCCTGAACTCTAGCCCTCCAGGCTCCTTTGTCCGTGGGATTTCTCAGGCAAGACCACTGGAGTGGATTGCCATTTCCTTCTCCAGGGGGTCTTCCCAACCCAGAGATCGAACCTGCATCTCCTGCATTGGCAGGCAGATTCTTTACCACTGAGCCATCAGGGGGGACAGTACCTAACACTTAATAGGCACTCGATGGATATCTATCTGTTCAATGAATGAATGAATGGATGATAGTCTGTTAAATCCAGATATAAAAGTCTGTGACAGAAGAGGACAGAGCATCAATCAACCTCCTAGTGACAAGAATTTTTTCAAAAAAAGAAACAAAATTAACCTCCTTTACATTATGAGATCAAACTAGTCAATACTAAAGGAAATCAACCCTGAATATTTGTTGGAAGTACTGATACCGAAGCTGAAGTGCCAATATTTTGGCCACCTGATGCAAAGAGCCGACTCACTGGAAAAGACCCTGATTCTTGTAAATAATTATATAAATTTTAAGTTTTATAAAACTCACATTACTTCATCATATAACTAAAATCTGAAAAATTATAGTAAATTAAATTTCCAAGTAAATACTCCTTAAAAATTGCCTTTAATGATGTGGTGAAACATAAAATTGCATATTTATAAGTAAAAAAAAAGCTTTAAATGAAATGTTAAT
The DNA here is from genome assembly GCA_006410935.1 of Redunca redunca. Taxonomy (NCBI): domain Eukaryota; kingdom Metazoa; phylum Chordata; class Mammalia; order Artiodactyla; family Bovidae; genus Redunca; species Redunca redunca. The sequence goes on from SJYQ01004989.1 coordinate 33,916, forward strand.
GGTAACATAAAAAATACATAAAGTTATTCCCAGATTTGGCAAGTAGCCTAACGGTTAAAAAAAAACCAAACCAAAACAAACAGTTTACACGAAGAGAATGCACATAGCTAAAAATATTTGCTTCGACAGAAACTTTGGTTAAGAATCTTATTTACTTTCAGTCATATTTACTGTTTTTCCAA
>SJYQ01004989.1:74450-86501 GCA_006410935.1 Redunca redunca
TTTTACTCTTTCAAAGTCTTACCTGTGGCTATGTTCAAAACAGTGAGAAGGGATATTCTACCCTAGTCCTTAGCATTCCAGAGGAAGTGTATTTGCAGTCATACATAGCACATGGATTTAATATATTTTATAGTTGAAGCATTTGGAGGCCAAATTATTTCACAGTTATATGGGTCAGCCTCTTGAAAACTCAGGTGATTTCTCACTTGAAGCAGTATCCCTATTCTTATCTTCAGTCAAATAAGGCAGTGTAATATATTGCATTGATATGGAAAACTGATGCCTGATTTTTCCATCTAATATAGACTGATGCAATTCAGTAATTCTGTGATGAGAAAGCAAGATTTACCTGGAACAATTGAGTCTTAATATTAAATCGGGCTAACTTCATTGAGAATATGACTTATGTATGGCATTGTATCCTTGGTTTCTCATCTTTAGGCTGAGAATAACATCCTCTCTCTGTCTCCATATGTAAAAGATCTTTTAAATCTCTAAAAACCATATGTACTCTGTAAAGCCAAGGAATTGGTAGCACTGTTTTCTGTAGCACGAGTCAACACAGTTTTCTATAAAGAGCCAGGTAGTAAATAGTTTAGGCTTTGTATGTCCTATGGTCTTTGTCACAACTATTCAAGTCTATCTTATTTGTGCAAACACTACCATAGACAATACATAAATGAATAGGTGTGATTGTATTCTAATAAAACTTTCTTTTTAAAAATCAGCCCCCTCCTGAGACAAATAAACATAGAATTACCATGTGAAGTGAAAGTCGCTCAGTCGTGTCCGTGTCTGACTCTTTGCGACCCATGGACTAGTCCACAGAATTCTCCAGGCCAGAATACTGGAGTGGGTAGCCTTTCCCTTCTCCAGGGATCTTCCCAACTCAGGGATTGAACCTGGGTCTCCCGCATTGCAGGTGGATTCTTTACCAGCTGAGTCACAAGGGAAGCCCAGAATTACCATATTACCCAGTTACTCCACTTCTGAATATATACCCCAAAACACTGAAAGCTGGAACTCAGGCAGGTATTTGTATACCCATGTTTATAGGAGCATTATTCACAATAAGCAAGAGGTAGAAACAACCCAAATGTCCACTGATATAACTGAATGCATAAACAAAGTGTGGTGTATCCATACAATGTCATATTACTCAGCTTTAAAAAAGAATGAGATTTTGATACATGTTACCACGTGGATGAAGAGTGAAGACATTAGGCTCAGTGAAATAAGACAAAGACAAAAGGAAAAATACTGTATGACTCCACATATATAAGGTACCTAGATAGTCAAATTCACAAAGAAAGTGCAATGGTGGTTACCAGGGGCTAGAGGTAGATAGGAGTGGGGAATTCTTTAATGGGTAGGGAGTTTCAGATTAGAAGGATGAAATGTTCTAGAAATGGATAGTAGTGATAGTTACACAGCAGTGTGAATATGGACTTCCCCAGTGGCTCAGCAGTAAAAAAAAAAAAAAAAAAAGTCTGCCTGCAATGCAGGAGATGCAGGTTCTATCCCTGGGTCAGGAAGATCCCCTGGAGGAGGAAATGGCAACCCACTCCAGTATTCTTGCCTGGGAAATCCCGTGGACAGAGGAGCCTGGCGGGCTATACTCCATGAGGTTGCAAAAGAGTGAGACATGACTGGATGACTAAACAACATCAATGTGAATATACTTAGTGCCACTGAATTCTACACTTAAAAACAGTTAAAATGCTAAATTTTGTGTTTGGTAGATATTCTCACACACACAAAAAAAGTTCATGGACCTAAACTGCTGATCCCCATCTATAATTATATGAATGAGCAATACATGGAAGATACATATGAGAGTCATAGACATAGAAATGCTATTTTTAATTATGTGAGTGGATACAATAACCTCAGTAGAGAGTATAGCCAGAAGAGAAGATGGGTCAGGACAAAGTCATGAGGAAGTGCAACATGAAAACAAAGAGCCACTGAGAAAGGAAGAAAACCAGGAGATACTTTCACAGAGAAGCCAGTGGGCAACAGTGGGCCACTGTATAAGCTTAAGGCATCAGTGACACTGCTCATCAGTGTTGAGGACCCACTGGAAGTGACTGACCATGTGTTGATTATGAATACAATGCCCTCTTATGTCTCCTATTTTGCTTAATGTTTAATTGCAGTCATGCCCATAGTTATAAGAGAGTTAGAATTATGTACTTAAGAGAAGCATTCTGTGTCAGAGGAAATAGGAATGTAAGAAATTCCTTTTGACATTTATGGATGGAAATACAATAAGCAGGAGTAAAATAAAACTGGTTAAATTAGACAAGTAAAGTTTAATAGGAATGAAAGAAAATATTGCTTACTAAGGAATGTAAGAAGAAACTTGAAACAATATTAGCTCGAAAGAGAGTAAGGAAAAGTCACATTTACCATTTTATTATATGCCTGTAGAGTAGACATAAAACACATATAATCATTCTGAGGGCGGATAGTAGATTGTAAGCAGAAGAGAAAGCAGAATTTTAAAACTGACATATATTTAAATGTTAAAAACACCACTTCCAATATTTCCACTGAGATGTATTCAATAAAAATGCTCTACAGTGAGTACTATATATGTGGAGTTCCTGTAAATCCTCCAGATAAAAGGTACTATAGAACTATAAAAAATATTATAATTATTACTGCTGTTATCAGAAAAATAAATACATATTTTCCAAGAACTAGATAAGGAGCTGAATTCATCATTCTAGGAAAATGCTTGGGCACTGAATGGTTCCAAACACTTTTCATGTAAAAAAAATGACACTGTATACAGAATAGTTTATGAAGAGAACTAAAGAATTTTGGCATTGCTCCAGAATTGCAAGCTTTAAGAAGACAGTAGGCATTGCTGGATGATAGTAGCTATGTCAGCACCTCTGACTATGGACCTTATCAGGATATCCTGGCTCCCATTCCAGAATATTTGGGTTTTTAATCCGTGGACCAAAGACAAGAACAGAAACACAAAGGAATTTTGTCTAAAAGTAGCCTTAAGTTTGTGTGGAGTATTATTAACAGGACAAAATCAGGTTTATATTGATAGTTTGTCCAGGAATAAGTGAATGTCAGACACAGTTAAGAACTTAGCTTTGGAATTAGACTGACCTGAGATTGAATCTTAGCTCCACCAATCCCTGACTGTGTGAATTTTTGCCAAGTTTTACCTGAGTCTTAGTTTACTCATTAGTCAAATAAGGATAAAAGGTATGAATTTGACCTTTGTTGGCAATGTTTTGAGATTCTCATCAGTATGTTCTGGTCTTCAAGCATCTTTTCTCTTTGGTCATTTCAAGGTTCTTTGAAATTATGAACAGCAGCTCATATTCACCAAAGAATATGGAGAACCATTGACTCAAAGAAACTTTTTAGTGGGATATTTGATGAGCTTCTGATGTAATTTCTTATGCTTCACATGTAAGAGTAGGTTTTAAGATACTATGAAACTGTGTTGCAAAGCTCTATTTCATAGAGTTGAGCACAACCAAAATCAACTTGATGACAACAAAACATATTTTTTACTATTGTAGGGCTTCCCTTGTGGCTCAGCTGGTAAAGAATTCACCTGTGTGTGGGAGACCTGGGTTCAATCCTTGGGTTGGGAAGATCCCCTGGAGAAGGGAATGGCTACCCACTCCAGTATTCTGGCCTTGAGAATGGACTATACAGTCCATGGGGTCACAAAGAGTCAGACATGACTGAGCAACTTTCACTATCAAATATAAGGAATGTTTAATGCCTGGCTGGAAATGGAATTTGTAAAGTTTTACATACATATATACACACACACACTTTATTTACATACATATATATATATATACAATTTGATACATATAATTATTATGGAATATGAACATGANTTATTGTATACCTATAATATCCTTATGAACAAAGCTAGTGGAGCTGATAGAATCTCAGCTGAGCTATTTCAAATCCTAAAAGATGATGCTATGAAAATGCTGCACTCAGTATGCCAGCAAATTTGGAAAACTCAGCAGTGACCACAGGACTGGGCAAGGTCAGTTTTCATTTCGATCCCAAAGAAAGGCAATGCCAGAAATGTTCAAATTACCACACAATTGCGCTCATCTCACATGCCAGCAAAATAATGCTCAAAATTCTCCAAGCTAGGCTTCAACAGTACATGAACCAAGAACTTCAAGATATTCAAGCTGGATTTTAAAAAGGCAGAGGAACTAGAGATCAACAAAGGCCAACATCTGTTGGGTCATAGGGGCTTTTTTGATAGCTCAGTTGGTAAAGAATCTGCCTTCCATGCAGGAGATCCCGGTTCAATTCTGGGTCAGGAAGATCCACTGGAGAAGGGATAGGCTACCCACTCAGGTATTCTAGGGCTTCCCTTGTGGCTCAGCTGATAAAGAATCTGCCTGCAATGTGGGAGACCTGGATTCGATCCCTGGGTTGGGAAGATCCCTGGGAGAAGGGAAAAGCTATACACTCCAGTATTCTGGCCTGGAGAAATTCATGGACTGTATAGTCCATGGGGTGGCAAAGAGTCAGACATGACTGAGCAACTTTCACTTTAACTAAAGAAGTAAAAGTTGGATCACAGAGAAAGCAAGAGAATTATAGAAAAAACATCTACTTCTCCTTTATTGACTACACCAAAGCCTTTGACTGTGTGAATCACAACAAACTGTGGAAAACAGTTCAAGAGATGGGAATACCAGACCACCTGACTAGTCTCCTGAGAAATCCGTATGCAGGTCGAGAAGCCACACTTAGAACTGAACATGGAACAATGGACTGATTCCAAACTGGGAAAGGAGTAAGACAAGGCTGTATATTGTCACCCTGCTTATTTAACTTATATGCAGAGTACGTCGTGCAAAATGCCAGGCTGGATGAATCACAAGCTGGAATCAAGATTGCCAGGAGAAATTCCAATAACCTCAGATATTCAGATGACACCACCCTTATGACAGAAAGCAAAGAGGAAGTAAAGAGCCTCTTGATGAAAGTGAAAGAGGAGAACGAAAAAGCTGGCTTAAAACTAAACATTCAAAAAAACGAAGATCATGTAATCTGGTCCCATCACTTCATGGCAAATAGATGGGGAAACAATGGAAATAGTGACAGACTATTTTCTTGGGCTCCAAAATCACTACAGATGGTGACTGCAGCCATGAAATTAAAATACACTTGCTCCATGGAAGAAAAGCTAGACAGCATATTAAAATGCAGAGACATTACTTTGCTGACAAAAATCTGTCTCTTCAAAGCTGTGGTTTTTCCAGTAGTCATATATGGATGTGAGAGTTGGACCATAAAGAAAGCTGAGCACTGAAGAATTGATGCTTAAACTGTGGTGTTGGAGAAGACTCTTGAGAGACCCTTGGACTGCAAGGGGATCAAATCAGTCAATCTTAAAAGAAATCAGTCCTGAATATTCATTGGAAGGACTAATGTTGAAGCTGAAGATCCAGTACTTTGGCCACCTGATGCGAAGAACTGATTCCTTAGAAAAGACCCTGATGATGGGCAAGATTGAAGGCAGGAGGAGAAGGAGATGACAGAGGATGTGATAGTTGGGTGGCATCACTAACTCGATGGACATAAGTTTGAGCAAGCTTCAGGAGTTGGTTATGGACAGGGAAGCCTGGCGTGCTGCATTCCATGGGATAGCAAAGAGTTGGACATGACTGAGCAACTGAAATGAACTGAATATCCTTTTCTAACTTCTTCAAAGCATAATTGTTTCTGCAATGAAACAGTTGAAATAATTAATATGACATCTTTCTTGTCATAAAATCCACAACTCATTGTGGTGGTGACTATGGAAGCGAAAGATTATAAAATATTTGCCCTTAAATTAATATCTTCATATTTGCAAGCTTGGCAGTTTTCTTCTTCTATCTCTGACCTGCACACTGGAAACCTGCCAGAACTGATCATTCTTAGGCTCTTCATTCATTCAACAATTTGTATTGTGATCCCGCTATAATTCTAATACTGTGTTTAAAGACTTGAAGTATACAGCTGAATAAAATACGGGCCCTGATCTCAAAAACTTTAGAGAAGGAATAATGATCAACTCTATTTTAATGCAGAGTGATGAGTCCTTGAGGTGGAGTCTGTATGGGAGCAGTGGGCATACAATAGTGGGGAGGGGGAGTGGGGTTCACCTAATCCAACCTGAGGGCCACAGTCAGGAAAGAACAGGAAAGATCTTGAACTGAATTCTGAAAAAAAACTAAGAGGGATTAATCAGATAAAAAAAAGATTAACGAAGAAGCACTGTCATATATTAAGAACAAAAGCATGAGCAAACTTACCCATTATCTTATTAGCTTCGTATTAAGAACAAGTCATTAAATTGATATTAAGATTTTCTGCATCCCCAGAATGTGCCATCATATCTGGATCAGTATTCAATAACTGCAATATTTAATGACTAAGTTTTTTGCATTCACTGTCACTACTCTATACTCTATTTTCAGAGAGCAACTCCAGGCACATGCTGAAGTATTTTAATGTAAAATAGTATGATGTATGAATTTTTCTTTGACAAACCTACAAAAAACATATATATAAGCAGTAGGAGAAGGTGAAGCAAGATTGGCAAAATACTGATAATTATTGGAGTTGAGTGACAGATGCATGGGGGTCATCATCATGTTATTTTTACAGTTACATATCTTTGAAAATGTTCATAATATAAAACAAAGCTATAGAGTACAACTTATTTTTTTTCTTTGGCATTGGTTTTTAAATGTGGCTTAACAATTAAATTTATATTAACTGAGGGAATCTACAAAAAATCAATCAAATACTCTGATTTTGTTGGTCTAGAGTGGAGCCTGCCTGAATATAGAGAAATTGTGTGTGCATGTGTGTATGTGTTTTGTGTGAAATTAGCTCCCTAGTTGGTTCTCTAGTGCATAGAAAAAGTTAACAAGTTCTGGATCTGAATTTCAACACCTGCGATTAGGTGGTATTAATTATGAGTCATAATTTGACTTGTAGAGTGTTAACAGAACTAGATCCCTCATGTTATGATTTTCTCTGAGTCCTTTCTATGACTTGTTTTCAAATAAATAGTATATAAAACTAATATATTCAAAGAATCAGCAAAGTTAATGAATTAAGGTGTAGGCACTGGTAAGAACCTTCTTTCTCTTACACATGGAGCTAGACTAATGTTTAAATTCACTCCGTGGTGTACTACAGATGGCTCATAGTGGCTTGCTAGAGCCAATCATTAAAATTTCAGAAACTTTTGGACCATTGTTAAACGTAACTGTCACTGAAAATTAAATTATATTAACAGACATTAAATTATATTACAAACAAAGGAAATAGACGCTCAAATCTCACCATTGCCTAATTATATTACTACTTTTTACTTTAACCTCTGATTTGGATACCGTTTATGTCTATTGTATCTGAATGGTGGAATGGCTATATAATGGTACACTACCAGCTCCATGTTTACTGGTGCAATGATGATAGCTTGAAATAAAATTTAATGGGTAACTACACTCAGCACTCTGTAATGGTGTATATGGGAGAAAAATTAAAAAAAAAAGAATGGATATGTATGTGTGTGTATATATACATCCAGTGTATATCCAGCATGTGTGTGTGTGTGTGTGTGTGTATATATGTGTTTGTGTGTGAAAGTGAAAGTCGCTCAGTACTGTCCGACCCTTTGTGACCCCATGGACTATACAGTCCATGGAATTCCTCAGGCCAGAATACTGGAGCAGGTAGCCTTTCTCTTCTCCAGGGGATCTTCCCAATCCACGGATCAAACCCAGGTCTCTGGCATTACAGGCGGATTCTTTACCAGCTGAGCAAAAAGCGAAGCATAACTAACTTTGTTATATACTTGAAACTAAGACAACATTGTAAACAACTCTACTCCTATAAAAATTTATACACACACACACACACATATAATGGGAGTATTCAAATAAATCCCCACCCACTTCCAGGAGAGCTGTTAGACATTTACCAGCACACCACTGAATTAACATCTTATGATTTTTGTCTCCTATCTGTAAGATCTTGACCAATAAATACATACCTTGTGTTTTTAATACTTACTTTTATTTATCAGTTTGTACTGTCATATATGAAACCAGCTTCTGGACTAATTAGCTTTCTTTTTTAAATTTAAATTTATTTATTTTAATTGGAGGCTAATTACTTTACAACATTGTATTGGTTTTGCCATACATCGACATGACTCTGCCACGGGTGTACACGTGTTCCCCATCCTGAACCCCCCTCCCAGCTCCCTCCCCATCCCATCCCTCTGGGTCATCCCGGTGCACCATTGGCATTTAATCAAGGAAATGCTTGCCAGTTTTATCCACCTGAGTATTTTTTCATATGTATATTCTAAAGAGAAAGAATTTTTTTTTCATTCTTTATTTTCATTCTTACCTAAAGATCATATAATTTCATCCCATGTGTGTTTCTTTGGTTAACTAAAATCTTACTTAGTTAGCTTTCATAATATGCATATCCCTTTCTGGCTAAATTCAACAATTTAAAATCCCGACTGTTGTCTAAGAATAGTTTCAAGGTTACAGATTAGCATAAAGAAATTTTGAAAAAAAAAGTTATAGTGTCATACCACCTCAAAATGTTGATCTATGTTCATTTTATGATTTTTAAAGTGTAGAAAATGAAGCTTAAAGATAAAAAGTTTGCCCAAGATCCCATTGTTAGTTGGCAGCAATGCGATGATTATTATCCAAGTATTGCGATTCATTTTCTACTTTCATTTCTACAGGACTATTTATTTTCAGGAATGTTTATGTTTTTGCCTATCTATTCCATACCAGAAAGGAATATCACAACAAAATTCTTTTCTTGCAATTCCATCTTCACCTCAGGAACACATAACAGTTTTATGTGTGCATGTGTGTGTGTGTGTGTGTGTGTGCGTGCGCATGTGCATTTACATATTATACCTATCCCAGTGTTTTAACTAAATAAGATTGCTATTCTTTGCTATGAGATAATCTGACTCCCAAGAAACAACATGAGTAATCAGATCCTAGCATCCTGAGGCAAATTTAGCGAAGATGTTTCATGAGATGTTACAGGGTGCGTAAGTGCTTGTTTTATGTTTGTTTATTTATTTGGGGAAAAAAGCACAAAGAGTACTAAATAAAACAAGTAACATACTCTCTGTATTAGATAAATGATGCTATTTCCCTTTTAGAGCTTCCGTTTTTTAAAGAAAGCAAAAAGATACACAGTAACTTGTTATGAAGTTAAATGTTAAAAGATCCTAAGAGAATCATGTTAAAAATGATATCTCTGGATATAAAGTGCATGCAGGATAACCATGTCAGCCTTATTTCTAGCATGATTGTATATAATAAGGCCTTTAAAGTTTGAGGGAAAGGGTGATAATGAGCCTGGTACTTACCTTGTGGTCGAGACTGCTCCTTCTGAGTTGATTATCATGCAACTTTGGGTGTTAGCTTTACAGAACCCTGGACCGCTAGAGTGCTGTGCCTTATCACCTAAGTCACATTATCAGATTTCATTCCCAAGAGAACTGGATTTAATATGGAATTGAAGTAATATGTAGCCAATTTAGTGAAGTGAAAGTCGCTCAGTCATGTCTGACTTTGCAATCCCATGGACTATACAGTAAATGGAATTCTCCAGGCCAGAATCTAGAGTGGGTAGCTGTTCCCTTCTCCAGGGGATCTTCCCGACCCAGGGATCGAACCCAGGTCTCCCACATTGCAGGTGGATTCTTTACCAGCTGAGCCACCAGGGAATCCCAAGAATACTCAAGTGGGTAGCCTATCCCTTCTCCAGGGGGTCTTCCCAACCCAGGAATTGAACCAGGGTCTCCCGCATTGCAGGTGGATTCTTTACCAACTGAGCTACCAGGGAAGCTCTGGCCAGTCTAAGTAAGTATATTTATCAAAGAAGTTTAGTTAGGAATCAGGTCAGGAAAGGAAGTCCATTTTATGGATTGGAAAATAGCTTGAATGATCTTGGGTCTTTCTGAAAGGTGTGTGGTAGTGTATCTATTTCTAGTGATTTGTATAAAACAGGCTCTTTTGAGATACACCTTTCTCACAATAGAATTTCCACTGAAAGCTATAATGTATTGGTTCATGTATTAGGCAAATGTGTTGTGAAAGAGCCCACAGCAGGAGTCTGTTGTAAAGAAACAGTGCCAAACCATCATTAGAGATTTCTGATCTGAGTGGCATTCTTATCCAGTCCAAAAATATAACAAAGAAAAAATGTGCCCTCAAAAGGATACATTTTATACAGTTATACAGAAAATGCTAATGTCCACAGGAACAGAAATGTAAATCAGGGAATGGGGCAAAAGTCACTGCCAGGCTTATCTTTGAAGCACAAAACAACAGTGGCAACCAGGCACTGGGGTGCTCTGGGGTCAGTGGGACTAAAATTGCTTCAAACAAGGTGTGGAATTGGAGACATGTTCAGTGTTCACAGCCAAAGTCTGGTTGGTGGCTCCTCTTTTCCTGAAAGAAACCTGTACAGGGGAGGGGGGTTGCTGCTTTAGGCTGCAGCCTGGAGCTATAGCTTACAAAAAGCTATGGGCCAACAGAGGCCTAAGAGTAATGATGGAGGCTTATAACTAAGAGTGGTGTCAAGGCTGTTCTCTCGCTTGATGAATGGACTGGAATTAGCCCCAATCACATTGCAGCGTGGAAACTTTCAACCTCAAAAAGGCTGCACGGAGCACAGAGGGTGAAGTCAAGGCAACTACAAGATACTACCTTGGAACAGTTGAGGGAAAAGAATTAGGTACAGGCTTCACCATGGACCTCAGTGAAAAGGGACAGTTGACATGAACAATATGCACCATTATTTTTGTCCCATCTATTTACTGAGTGAAGTGTGAATGTGATTGTCCCAGCAGTCCAATCTGTGCTGCCTAAGGTAAGGGATCATGCTCAATATTTATAGTTTGGACTGGGTTTTGCTTGAGCACAAAATAGGCTGTAGTGATTTTCCCTGTGATGAATCATGCTATCCGTTTACAAACATATTTTTAAACAATCTGATGAAATAGAAGATGTAAAATTGCCAAAAACAAAACTGAATCTCCAAATTCTTCTGAGATCACCCTAAAGGAATTAAAAAAAAAAATGCAGTTGCAAAATCGCAAAGAAGGAGGAGACATCTGCAAAGACATATCTAGTCTGTAAAGAAGGAAATTGAGACAAGAATTCCAGATTGTTCTGTGGGACCGAAGAAAGACTCCTGAATTGAAGGCATTAGGTATTTTACAGGGTGGTGATAGTCTTGAGTGGGGCTGGAAATGAACGATTTGTTTTGAAGCCCCTAAAAGGAGCAAGTAAGTAGATGTCAGATCTGCAGCTCAGGAGTAGACAGACACTAGTCGCACAGAGTCGGACACGACTGAAGCAACTTAGCAGCAGCAGCAGCAGCAGCAATCCTATCCCAGCCTATCAGACATGAGCAAGTAGTGTGCTTTCTGGTGAGACTGAAAGAGGAAAAACTCTCAACGTGTACACAATAGGATCAATTGATGGAAGGACTGAACCATCACACTGAATGTAGGGGATTAAGTTAAGGTCAATATATTTAATGTTAAGACTACCAGACTCTCCTCTCCCTCCTGGCTATTAGGTTTCTATGCTCTGAGCAGAAGATTATAAATTTTTCTTCAGAGAACCTGGTCATCAGAAGACAAAAGATCTACAGCTAATAATATATTATGATCTACAATGAAATAACAGAATCCTTACCTGGTTACCCTATATTGAAGCCTGCCCCACATATTCACAGAGGGCTTCCAGTAAACATTTAAGCACTTCAATTTTAAGAGATAACCAAGGATTTACAGATATTGAAAGCCTCTAACAACAACAACAAAAGACTGAAGCAACCATAAAAAAAGCAGTCATATTAGCAAAAAAAACTAACAATATAAATAAATCAAGAAACTCTGAAGAGATATGATACAGATCTTAAGAAAACTTGTTAAACATGGCTACAGTTATCACCTCAGAGTGAGATTAGTTA
>SJYQ01004990.1:10395-22792 GCA_006410935.1 Redunca redunca
AATTTAAAAAATAAAAACAAAAAAGTTATTAATTTGTGTGTAAGTTTCAGAGACTTAGGTTATAACTTCAGCTAAGACCTCACAATTGAATGTCTGACCTACATTTTCAGTACTATTAATATAAAAATTTAACCTAATCCAAATATAAGTGAAACACCTAGCCACCATTTCCCCTTTATCTATATTTTATAGCTTACCATTTCTCAAGTCATTCTTAGAGGTCAATAATGCTACTCTCTCTTATCCTCTTCCCATATTTAATTAGGCATAGGATCTGACTTTCTCTGTTAAATACATATGTTTCTGTTCCCTTATTAATTCCATTCATCTTGTTTTAATTCATGACTTCTCTACAATTTCCTATCTTTTGGATATTATAAAAATTCAATCTCTGCTATCAGACTAATGTTTTTAAAGACATAATAACCATACTCCTCCATTACAGTTCTTCAACAGTCTCCAGTGTATCATCAGCCTTCAGTAAAAAGCTGTTCATTATCAGTCTCTTTTTTGCACAATGAGTAAAGTATAATATTTGATTGGTAATTCTTTTCCTTTTTTCAGTGTTATTGTAATCTCATTGATACTCACAGTTCAGTTAAATCTGGGGAAGCTTAGAACCTATACACAAAAGCTCAAGTTGTAATAGGATAGGCATTGCCAGTAAACACCAAGAATTTTGAAATGGTAGGAATACTTGACCTATGGATACTTTACTGCAAAAACGCTCAAAGGGAGAAAAATGTTGGTAGGGATGTTTTTTGCCAAATGTGGAAAGGTCAATATAAATTCAGTTCAGTTCAGTCACTCAGTCGTGTCCGACTCTTTGCGACCTCATGAATCGCAGCATGCCAGGCCTCCCTGTCCATTACCAACTCCCGGAGTTCACTCAGAATCATGTCCATCAAGTTCAGTGATGCCAGCCAACCATCTCATCCTCTGTCATCCCCTTCTCCTCCTGCCCCCAATCCCTCCCATCATCACAGTTTTTTCCAATGAGTCAACACTTCGCATGAGGTGGCCAAAGTACTGGAGTTTCAGCTTTAGCATCATTTCTTCCAAAGAAATCCCAGGGTTGATCTCCTTCAGAATGGACTGGTTGGATCTCCTTGCAGTCCAAGGGACTCTAAAGAGTCTTCTCCAACACCACAGTTCAAAAGCATCAATTCTTCGGTGCTCTGCCTTCTTCACAGTCCAACTCTCACATCCATACATGACCACAGAAAAAACCATAGCCTTGACTAAACGGACCTTAGTCAGCAAAGTAATGTCTCTGCTTTTGAATATGCTGTCTAGGTTGGTCATAACTTTTCTTCCAAGGAGTAAGCGTCTTTTAATTTCATGGCTGCAGTCACCATCTGCAGTGATTTTGGAGCTCAAAAAAATAAAGTCTGACACTTTTTCCACTGTTTCCCCATCTATTTCCCATGCAGTGATGGGACCAGATGCCACAATCTTCGTTTTCTGAATGTTGAGCTTTAAGCCAACTTTTTCACTTTCCTCTTTTACTTTCGTCAAGAGGCTTTTTAGTTCCTCTTCACTTTCTGCCATAAGGGTGGTATCATCTGCATATCTGAGGTTATTGATATTTCTCCCGGCAATCTTGATTCCAGCTTGTGTTTCTTACAGTCCAGCNTACTCTGCATAGAAGTTAAATAAGCAGGGTGACAATATACAGCCTTGACGTACTCCTTTTCTCATTTGGAACCAGTCTGTTGTTCCATGTCCAGTTCTAACTGTTGCTTCCTGACCTGCAGAGAGATTTCTCATGAGGCAGGTCAGGTGGTCTGGTGTTCCCATCTCTTGAAGAATTTTCCACAGTTTATTGTGATCCACACAGTCAAAGGCTTTGGCATAGTCAAGAAAGCAGAAATAGATGTTTTTCTGGAACTCTGTTGCTTTTTCCATGATAGGATAGACCAAATGGTAGTCTATCTTGTTATCTTGATATTTCTGTGCATTATTATTTACTCCCACCCCCATCCCCAGTAATTCAGTTTTTCATTTGTTCAACACTTTTATGACTTTATATCATATTTGGGCTCTAAAGACAGGAATCGTGAAGAAGACATGTGAGTCAAGAGTAGAAGATTTAATGGAGTGGACTCATAGAGATACAGGACTAGTATAAGGTGGAGAAGATCATTCTAGCTATTAAGAGAGGGAAAGGCTTTTGGTAGCAGTGTCTGCTATGCACAATGAGCAGAAAGGCCAAATGTGGCTGGAGTTAAAGAGAAGTAAAAAAAATGCTGAGTATTTTATTTGCTGGATTGAAGCCTTAGAAGACTGGCCCTCAAGTTGAGTGACTTAGGGAACTGAAGAAATCAACGTTTCTTCTTTCATAGCCTGTGTCCTCAGATACAATCGAAGATGACCTAATAATCAACCATTATGATTTTAAAAGAAGAGTGACAGAGGAACCCTTAAACACAAAACCCTGGATGTGAGAATCATAATGGAGGGATTTTTCTTGATGAGGAGGAGAATTTCATTGCTTGAATGTTCCAACATACAAATCTTCCAAATCTCTGTGAGTCATTTACAATTTAGTGTTTAAATTTTTTTCTTCCTAGAATTGAACTCCTTCATTCTTTATCTTTGAGAATTCTGCCAGTAGCTCAAGATAGGATATTCTCAGTTATATTTTACTTCTCACACGTATAACTGTTAAAACATCATATCTTACTGATTTCAACAGTAATGTACTGTTAACAGAGCAATAACACTGACTCCATATTGGACTTATTCCTTTAGCTCTTACGTTTGTGCTTGGCTGCCTATGCTTAGACATGCTGGCTCTGCACCTTTGTAAAGACTGTTGCCTACAGCCTGAAAGATACATGACAGCCCATTCTCAAGGCCCTGCCTCCCAGACTTGACTGTTTAAGGTGGAACACTTTTCCATTCATAAAGAGATTTTTAAAAGTTGCAGAACAGAGAATATTTGTCTTGGTGGAGGTTTACAGGAACATCTTAACCAGACTTACAATGGACAGTATCAATGAACAGTTGTAAGAACAAAGAATTAGCACATCCCCTCCAGGATCTGGCCTGAACCAAGAACTCTGCAACAATCATATGTCCCCTACATTTTTAAGATAAAAGAATCCTAACTTAGGGAAAATGATTCTTTGGTACACTATTCCACCATCTCCATCTGCTAGCTTTCCAAATAAAGTCATTATTCCTGGTCCCAACAACTCATGTCTTGATTTATTGGTCTGTCATGCAGTAAGGACAATACTCATTCCAGTACATACATTTTTAAATATAACTCTTAATTTTAGGAACAGGTAGGGGTACACATAATCGAGCTTCATGATCACATATTAAATAATGATTTTAGTAACCAAAATATAAATAGCATGCCATTCACTGTTTTCTAAGTACTGTTTCCTGCTCTACACACAGGAAAATGCTGCAAGGAACTTTAATAAGCATATCTATGTTTCACAAAGGATGACCTTTTATGTAGTTGGAGTAAGTTTTCCACAATATGTTGTGAAAGCTCATAACAGTCAAAATGTGTCAGACATTGCCTCTTATAAGTGTTTGATAGTCAACCATAACTATTTGGCCTAAATGAGGTACTTATGTGAACAGATGTCAATACTGACAAGTTGACTTATCAGGTTTTTCTCCTTATAACCAGCATTGAGCATGGGATGGGAATTTAATTAAAAAGATGAGTGAATAATCATATTTTGAGGGCATTGTCTCAGGCAGGGAGACCTCAGAGAGGAGCTGGGTGTTAATATGAAGCAGCCAGTGCATTAGAGAAAGACTCAGAACTGTGGGACCTAAGTGTCAGGAGAGGATGGTGACTTTTTAAGTAAGTTGCATTTAAAATTATTTTTGTAGAACATGTATTAAAGCAACTGGTCTTTGCAGGGTTTTCTCCATTTATTAAAGCAATTTCCATCAGTAAGACAATATGACTTTGAACAATAAGCTGGTTTCATAAGATTTTAAGGGAAAGATATTGGCTTGGAGGGGCATGAAGAGATGTCTGAGTTATCCAGTTTATCATCTCACATGAACAAGGTTGCTCATGGGATGGGGACACAAGGACAGCTATGAGGGAATTGAGTGGAACTCTCTGAAGATAAGGATTAACCTCTACCTCCAGTGAGGCAGAGAAGAGGATGCTGAAGAGACAGGTTTTTATATGCATATTTCAGCATGCAACATAAAGTAATATTATGGATGATGTTCCTACAATTTGTCTTTCTTTGCCTCGTTTACTATAAGCTTTGTGACCTACACTTTAAATTATTTGCCCTCCTTAGAGATTTATGCTTGAGATAAAATTTTGCTTAGTTATATGGTATGGCATTGATATAAAAATCCTTGTATTTCCAATTTTCTCCTTTGAGCACATCTTATTTCAGTATATTTTAAAAATGACTATGCTGGCTTTGCACAGTTTTGTTTTGTTATAACAGGGTTTCTGTACATGATTTCAAATTGAAGTCATTTTAAAAAATGATTTTATTNACAGTTTTGTTTTGTTATAACGGGGTTTCTGTACATGATTTCAAATTGAAGTCATTTTAAAAAATGATTTTATTTCCCAGTGACAGTTCGTGTAATTAAATATAAAGTTCCCATAGTACATATAGGACTGACATTGTAAAATGACACTTGAGTCATCAGGTTTTATTTATTAATACCTGTTTTTCATTTAATAACTAGCTGTGACAAAACTTCAATGCCAAAAACATATAATTGTGTATTACTCTACTGACATTGCAGTGTGTGTGTATGTGTGTGTATCTTACAAAAGCATACATTTGGGAAGGTCATTTTGTAGAAATTTTATTTGGGAAGATTCTTAGCATGAGTAGGCAGTTTTAAATTTTCCACTCTTAATAAATCATTCATATACTCACATCTTATCCATTTCTGTTTTGTTTATTTAGCACTGTGATGTGATGATGAACATTACTGAAAGGACAAGAAGTTCTTTGTCACAAGGGAGACAAGTTCTAGAATAAAAGATGGTAATCATAATTTTGAGTTTCTCCAAAAGTAGAGATAATTCAAAATGACTTCATTGTCAAGAAAGTGATTATTGTGAGCACTAAGTTACATTTATGACTGGACTTAAATTATAGAAAGGTTATGGTCATATGAGCATGTTTTTCATTTTTATTCCTAATCAATCTTGTACTGGTAGTCTTCGTGCTAATAATTGTCAAAATAAGCCACAGTAATGAAAAAAAAAAAGAATTGGGTGACATATTCTAATTGTTTAACACTAAATATGTTGATCTCCTTCTGAAAGACACATTTGATTTTTCAGATGAACAATAACTCCTAGAATGTTAAACAGTATCAATGAATGACCCTGATTTAGAGTAAGACAAAAATAATGGTCTGTGTTTAGCAAGAAAGCACAATCAAAAAAATTTTTAAAAAACACTAAGAAGCACTGTTGCCATTAGAAGGAGAAACAATTTTTATTTTTTTTCCTTTAAAGAATATAGATGAAACTACTTTACAATACTTTAGGATATGGAATGAAAGTAAGCACTATCAATTAATGCATTTATACATTTATACCTTATGAGAAGGACAAAGCCAGTGAAGAGGAAGAATAGTGTAATAAAGCTTAATGACATATGCAGTTATTAAATGGGTCTTTGATTTTAAAGAACCCAGAGTGACAGTGAACCATGTAACACAAGATTCAGCTTATAAACTGCCTCACCATCCTTTAGAGCTGGTACCAATTGCAAACTGCCTCAAGCTATTTTTTGTAATAATTGTCATGTTATTTTAATAATAAAAATGGCCTAGGATTATTAGAAATTGATGGGAACTCCCAAATCCATATGTTGCAGACATCATGCTCAACATGTGGTACTGGAAGTGGGACCCTTGCAAGGTACTTAATCTATGACTTAAAGAGGGTCCTTGCCCAATCATACTGGTACCCAGATCTTGGACTTAACAGTCTTTAGAACTGTGAAAAAAAAATTTTTTTTAATAACCTAACCCAGTCTGCAGTATTTTGTTATAGTAGTATAAATGGGGTAAGATGCTTTTTTTTTCTCTTCAGTATGTCTCTAACAGTTTACATGGTATAATACAACAAAATATAGCTTCCAATGGAATCCTACTCTTAATAAAAATAATTAGAAGGCAGCATAAATGTAGACAGAAACCTGGTGAGGTATCCACTTATTAATAATTTATTTTGAGGCTCTCTGATAAGAAATACTCCATAAAAGTATCAACTTGAGGAGAATAGGGCAATGTTCTGATAGATGCACTACCTATATCCCACGCTTCTTAACTATAATGAATGCAGTTTCCTCTTATACCAAAAAATAATTTTAATGTAACTTTTACTATTCTTAATATAATAAGGGCTTCCCAGGTGGTGCAGTGGTAAAGAATCTGCCTGCCAATGCAGGAGACACAGGTTTGATCCCTGGGTTGGGAAGATCCCCTGGAGTCACAAATGGCAACCCACTCTAGTACTCTTGCCTAGAAAATTCCATGGAGAGGGGAGCCTGATGGGCTACAGTCAATGAGGTCACAAAGAGTAACACAAGGCATAGCACATTAGACATGAGCATTATTATTATAATATAAAGATTAACTGATAATAGGAAAGAACATCTGACTCCATAATGGATTTTTTAAGTTTCTTATAAGTTTCTTTTACTTTATACTTTCTTCTATTGCTTTTGCTGTAAGTCAATCACTAAAGCAATGTTGCCCATCAGTTCAGTTCAGTCGCTCACTTGTGTCTGACTCTTTGAGAACCCTTGGACTGCGGCAGGCCAGGCCTCCCTGTCCATCACCAACTCCCGGAGCTTACTCAAATTCATGTCCATTGAGTCAGAGATGTCATCCAACAATCTCATCTTCTGTCGTCCCCTTCTCCTCCTGCCTTCAATCTTTCCCAGCATCAGGATCTTTTCAAGCGAGTCAGTTCTTTGTTGGCTATAGCCTAAAGTATACAGGGAGACTCATCCCCTGGAACCTTGTGTCCCAGGCCTGTGTATGTGCTCAGTCATGGCTGACTCTGCAACCCCATGGACTGTAACCAGTCAGGCTCCTCTGTCCATGGAATTTTCCAGGCAAGAATACTGGACTGGATTGCCATTTCCTCCTCCCAGGGATTTTCCTGACCCAGGGATCGAATGTGTATGTCCTGCCACTGGCAGGCAGATTCTTTACCACTAAGCCACCAGGGAAGCCCCCTGTGTCACACTCCTGAGTGTTAAGCTAAAATACCTTCCTTTAGCTCACAGGAAACATCTTGACCTGGCTCAACTATGAATGATTGCAGAAAAGAAGATATTAACATACCTCTCCAGAATCTGGCCAGAACCAGGAATATTTAAAACAAGTTTTATAGCCTTTTTTCTTTACGTCCTTATCTCCCCCTCTTTAATCTATTGAAGAAACTAGGAGCCAAACACAGGTAAGATGGTTCTTTGGGGCACGAGTACACCATCTTCTAGGCCTGCTAACTTTCGAATAAAGTCACTATTCCTTGGCATAACAACTCTTCTCTTGATTTACTGGCCTGCTATGTGGTAAGCAGTATAAGAATGATTTCTGTAACACTGATAAACATTTCCTATACACTTTATTAAAAAAATAAAATTTAGATTTTGTTATGATGTAATGGAGAGATAAAATAAAAAAAATATATAGTTGACATTCTAGGAATCAGAGAACTAAGATGGACTGGAATGGGTGAATTTAACTCAGATGACCATTATATCTACTACTGTGGGCAGCAATCCCTTAGAATAAATGGAGTAGCTGTCATAGTCAACAAAACAGTCTAGAATGCAGTTACTGGATGTAATCTCAAAAATGACAGAATGATCTCTGTTTGTTTCCAAGGCAAACCATTCAACGTCACGGTAATCAAAGTATATGCCCTGGCCAATAATGCTGAAGAAGCTGAAAGTGAAGAGTTCCGTGAGATCTACAAGACCTTTTAGACCTACCACCCAATAAACATGTCCTTTTCATTATAGGGAACTGTAATGCAAAAGTAGGAAGTCAAGAAACACCAGGAGTAAAGACATATTTGACTTTGGAGTACAGAATGAAGCAGGGCAAAGGCTAATAGTTTTGCCAAGAGAACACACGGCTCATAGCAAACACACTCTTCCAACAACACAAGAGAAGACTCTACAAATGGACATCACCAGATGGTCAACACTAAAATCAGACTGATTAAATTCTTTACAGCCAAAGATGGAGAAGCTCTATACAGTCAGCAAAAACAAGACTGGGAGCTGACTGTGGCTCAGTTCATGAAATTCTTATTGCCAAATTCAGACTTAAATTGAAGAAAGTAGGGAAAACCACTAGACCATTCAGGTATAACCTAAATCAAATCCCTTATAATTATACAGTGGAAGTGAGAAATAGATTTAAGGGCCTAGATCTGATAGATAGTGCCTGATGAACTATGGATGGAGGTTTGTGACACTGTACAGGAGACAGGGATCAAGACCATCCCCAAGAAAAATAAATGCAAAAAAGCAAATCGGCTGTCTGAGGAGGCCTTAAAATAGCTGTCAAAAGAAGAGAGGCGAAAAACAAAGGAGAAAAGGAAAGATATGAGCATCTGAATGTAGAGTTCCAAAGAACAGCAAGAAGAGATAAGAACGCCTTCCTCGGTGGTCAGTGCAAAGAAATAGAGGAAATTAACAGAATGGGAAAGACTAGAGATCTCTTCAAGAAAATTAGAGATACCAAGGATAGAAATGGTATGGACCAAACAGAAACAGAAGATATTAAGAAGAGGTGGCAAGAATACACAGAACTGTACAAAAAAGATCTTCACGACCCAGATAATCACAGTGGTGTGATCCTTCACCTAGAGCCAGACATCCTGGAATGTGAAGTCAAGTGGGCCTTAGGAAGCTTCACTATGAACAAAGCTAGTGGAGGTGATGGAATTCCAGTGGAGCTATTTCAAATCC
The DNA here is from genome assembly GCA_006410935.1 of Redunca redunca. Taxonomy (NCBI): domain Eukaryota; kingdom Metazoa; phylum Chordata; class Mammalia; order Artiodactyla; family Bovidae; genus Redunca; species Redunca redunca. Next base: position 19,362 of record SJYQ01004990.1, read on the forward strand.
TGAAAGATGATGCTGTGAAAGTGCTGCACTCAATATGCCTGCAAATATGGAAAACTCAGCAGTGGCCACAGGACTGGAAAAGGTCAGTTTTCATTCCAGTCCCAAAGAAAGGCAATGCCAAACAATGCTCAAACTACCGCACAATTGCACTCATCTCACTCGCTAGTAAAGTAATGCTCAAAATTCTCCAAGCCAGGCTTCAGCAATACGTGAACTCCNTTGCCAGGAGAAATATCAATAACTTCAGATATGCAGATGACACCACCCTTATGGCAGAAAGTGAAGAGGAACTAAAAAGCCTCTTGATGAAAGTGAAAGAGGAGTGTGGAAAAAGTTGGTAAAGCTCAACATTCAGAAAACAAAGATAATGGCATCTTGTCCCATCGCTTCATGGGAAACAGATGGGGAAACAGTGGAAACAGTGTCAGATTTTATTTTGGGGGGCTCCAAAATCCATGCAGATAGTGATTGCAGCCATGAAATTAAAAGACCCTTACTCCTTAGAAGGAAAGTTATGACCAACCTAGACAGCTTATTAAAAATCAAAGACACAACTTTGTCAACAAAGGTCCGTCTAATTAAGGCTATGGTTTTTCCAGTTGTTATGTATGTAAGTGAGAAGTTGGAGTATAAAGAAACCTGAGCACCAAGAATTATGCTTCTGAATTGTGGTGTTGGAGAACACTCTTGAAAGTCCCTTGGACTGCAAGGAGATCCAACCAGTCCATCCTAAATGAAATCATTCCTCGGTGCTCAGTGGAAGGACTGATGTTGAAACTAAAACTCCAATACTTTGGCCACCTGATGCGAAGAGCTGACTCATTGGAAAAGACCCTGATGCTGGGAAAGATTGAGGGCAGGAGGAGAAGAGGACAACAGAAGATGAGGTGGTTGGATGGCATCACTGATTCAATGGACATGAGTTTGGGTGAGCTCAGGGAGTTGGTGATGGACATGGAGGCCTGGCGTGCTGCATTCCATGGGGTAGCAAAGAGTCAGACACAACTGAGCAACTGAACTGAGACTGAGACTGATGCATGCTATGTTGCTCAGTTGTATCTGACTCTGCAACACTATCGACTATAGCCTAACAAGCTCTTCTGTCCAAGGGATTCTCCAGGCAAGGATATTGGAATGTGTTGCCATTCCCTCCTCCAGGGGATCTTTCCAGATATGACTATACCGAAACACATAATAGACAGAACGCCTTATTCATAAGACATACACCAATTTATAAGCCAAATAATTCATTTTAAAAATTATTTTGTATAAGAATATTTAAAAGTAGAAGTATGAGTGGACATTATAGTAAAAGTAGCTGTTGGGAAAAGTAATAAAACACATGATTTATCTGTATATGGTAAGGAAGAAAGAGCATAAGCTTAAACTAAGCCATGTTAACATGTTAAAAAAAAAAGTATGCTATTCCTCTTGATGACTCAGAACTTACTAAAAGTGATGTGATAAAATAATTCTTGATGTTATGATGTACAATGGCTAAATAATGAATTAGCACAGAAACCCTGAAATCCCATAGNTAGTATACCAAGAAATATACCCAGCTTCCCGAGGTTAAAAAAGACCTTGCAGACCATATTGTTTGAAAAGTGACAAAGAACATAGGATTAACTGGGAAAATAAGCAGTAGGTGAAATGCTATGGTTATTATACAGAGAATTCTGGGGAGAACAACAAAGTAAGATTAGAAAAATAATAGACAATACAAAAATTCATAAAAAGTCAATATGAAATTGTTACAACATTAATATTTTATGCTACAAATATTTAAATATGAAGAAATGACAAAAATGGAAATATTTTGAAAGTTATGTTTATTACGGAGATTGAATAATATCATTGCACTGCACATGTCTTTTCAAATTTAAAACTTCCAGTTCAAAGGAATCTCAAGAATCTTCTTTGTCTTGTTTGAGTATAAACCCTTTTGCAATTAGATTAAATTGCATTCACCTCAAAATTACTTTTATTCCAATTTTTTCTACAGCGTGCCAAAATACTCTAGGTTGGTTTTGTTGTTTAGTCTCTAAGTTCTGTGCAAATCTTTTGTGACCTCATAGACTGTAGCCCACGTCTATAACTGTACCAAGTCCTCTGTCCGTGGGATTTCCCAGGCAAGAATACTGGAGCAGGTTGCCATTACCTTCCTTAGTGGATCTTCCTGACACAGGGATTGAACCCATGTCTCTTGCATTGGTAGCTGGATTCTTTACCACTGAGCCACCAGGGAAGCCCATATATTCTATACCATGGTGTTATATCATAAAGGTACAGGGAGCTTAAAATCAACAAAGCATAATTTTCATAGTATCCAAATAAGAACAATATAGTTCTAAATATAACTCGTATAAGTACATCCTTTTATAACTGCAATTAAGCTGGAAACTGGAAATATCTTGAAGATTAAATACTGTGTCTATGAAAACCCTGGTCACTCTGTTCACCTTAATATAACTGAAGTTTCATTTTCCTTGAAGCTTCAGAACACATGATTAAACACTTTGCATATACCTGAAAATTTTTACATTATTTTAAATATTTAAGTCATATATTTAACTATTATTTGAATAAAATTGTTATAACATTTAATAGTGAATACGATTTTGTAAAAAATTTACTTACCAGTTTGATTCCTTTGTGTAGAAAAACACATTAAAAGTCTTCTACACTGATTACAGAGTTCTCAAATTATTCAAAGCAATGTTCCTAATGTTATATCTAATGCTGTTAATGTCATATCTAATACCATAGGTAACATTCCTTGATTTGTGAAGTCTTTCACTGAGATTTCTTTGTTACTGTGTGTCATATGTAAAGAGGTCAATGGAATGCCAAACCATCTCTTGCTACATTTTTAAGTTGGCTGAAATCTATATTTCTGACTAATCCAAATGATGAGTCTTTCTCTGTACATAAATGCAGCTGAAAAAACATTTTTTATGTTTCTGAAATAAATTTTCCTGTTTCAAATACTAAAAACAATGTTTGCTCTGGGACTTTTTACTTTCTTATGGACATTATGCATTCTGGCAGTAAAGCTTCATTTTTCAAGCAAGATGATTTCATCAACTGGCAATGAAAATCTGCTTGACTAGACGTTATTATACAGTTGACACGTATTTGACACAGAATTGATACACAGCTGACACTATTTGATACCCATTTGAGATCTTTCACTCTCTTATACATTCTTCTCTAAACACTGTCAATGCTTAATTGAATAAAATTATTTTGTTAGATTTTCCTCTATAATTACCCTTGCTCAGGTGAAAAAGTATTTTTTTCAACATTGTGGGATTGTTGCTTCTATTTTTGACATTTTCTATTATTCTGAAGAAAACTAACCTTCATGCTGAAGATGGTAGAAGTATCTTATTCCTTTCCCAACTTCTTAAGCATAGTTCCTCGAAAAG
>SJYQ01004990.1:41510-68825 GCA_006410935.1 Redunca redunca
TAGGAATGCATGTAAAATATATACATATATAATTTATGAGAGAACTTCCAGATTTACAAGCTGTGTTTAGAAAAGGCAGAGAAACAAGAGATTAAATTGCCAACATTCACTGGATCATAGAGAAAGCAAGGGAATTCCGGAAAAAAACATCTACTTATGTTTCATTGATTATGCTAACGCCCTTGACTGTGTGGATCACAGCAAACTATGGCAAACTTGTAAGGAAATAGAAATACCATACCTTGCTACCTTTCTCCTGAGAAGCTAGTATGCAGGTCAAGAAGCAACAGTTAGATCTTATGTGAAACAACTGACTGGTTCAAAATTGAGAAAGAAGTAGAACAAGGCTGCATATTGTCACCCTGCTTACTTAACTTTATGTAGAAATATCATGTAAAATGTTGGGCTGGATGTAAGGCTGGAATCAAGATTGCTGGGAGAAATATCAATAACCTCAGATATGCAGATGATACCATTCTTATGGCAGAAATTGAAGAGGAACTGAAGAGACTCTTGATGAAGGTGAAAGAGGAGAGCAAAAAATGCTGGCTTAAAACTGAACATTCAACAAATGAAGATCATGGCATCCAGTCTCATCATTCATGTCAAATAGATGGGGAAACAATGGAAACAGTGACAGACTTTGTTTTCTTGGTGATGGACAGAGAGGCCTGGCTTGCTGCAGTCTATTGGGTCACAAAGAGTCAGGCACGACTGAGCGACTGGACTGAACTGAAAATAACTGCAGATAGTGACTGCAGCCATGAAATTAAAAAATGCTTGCTCCTTGGAAGAAAAGTTATGATCAACCTAGACAGCACATTAAAAAGCTGAGACATTTTACCAACGAAGATCCATCTAGTCAAAGCTATGGTTTTTCTAGTAGACATGTATGGATGTGAGAGTTGGACCATAAAGAAGGCTGAGCACCAAAGAACTGATGCATTCAAACTGTGGTGCTACAGAAGACTCTTGAGAGTCCCTTGGACAACAAGGAGATCAAATCAGTCAATCCTAGAAGGAAATCAACACTCAACATTCATTGGAAGGTCTGATGCTGAAGCTGAAGCTCCAGTACTTTGGCCACCTGAATACAAAGAGCCAACTCACTGGAAAAGACTTCGATGCTGGGAAAGAATGAGGCCAGGAGCAGAAAGGGGTGACAGAGGATGAGATGGTTGGATGGCATCATCGACTCAATGGACATGAGTTTGAGCACACACAGGAGCTAGTGAAGGACAGGGAAGCCTGGCTTGCTGCAGTCCGTGTGATCTCAAAGAGTTGGACACGACTTACAGACTGAACTACAAAGACTTGTTAAAGCACTATTATGATATGTATACACTGAATAATAGCAAAGGAAATATGAGAAATATTCTAGTATCTTAGATTAAGAATAAATTTAAATTTCTACTTTAATGTTATATGTTCAAGTTTTCTTAAATTGTAATCAACTGCTTTAACATGTGGTGAAATATTTCATTTTCATAACTCTTCTAGTGAATATGTGACTTGTCTTAGAATATAGGGAAAGTGACTTTAACTATGAACATAAAGTGAGTGTGCAAGGCTTTTTATTTTAATTTAAGCTTTTTTATTTTTATTTTTTTTGACCACATGGCATGGCTTTTAAGATCTTAATTCCCCTACCAGAGATTGAAACTAGGCCCTCTGCAGTGAATGCATGGGGTTAACTATGAACCATTAACCACTGGACTGCCAGTCCTTAACCATTGGACTGGCATTCTAGCAAGTGTGCAAGGCTTTAGTTAAGACAAACCTGATAAAACTGGGAAACCTGCCATTTGGTCCCTAATCTTCAATTTGATTTAAGATCAATTCACTTCAAGAATAACTTTTATACACTAATAAATATGTTGATGATGCAGCTGTGTATACTCAGATATTTTACTTAATACTAAAAATAAGTAAAGTTTAAATGTTCCAATTTATTATATACTATATAAATAATTTATTTCCAAATTTGATGTCAAAATTATTATGACAAGGGAAGAGAACTTGCTTTTTCTACAGTGTTTTTTCCTAAGAAAAACCAACTAAGCCCTTTACTATATAGTTCATTAAACTGACACTGCCAGTCAAGTTTCCCTAAGAGCCAAAGTGGATGAAAACGTCAAAGTTTTATATTTATATCTTGGTTCACTCTGTTTGGATTTATCACATTGTGACAAATTTATTACCAGAGCTTTACCCACACTGAAGATCCTGAAGTGTTTTATTATGAAATACAAAATATGTCTACAGGATCATACAAATACCCAATGATTGAATGCAATCTTTGCTAGACATTAGAAACTCTACATTGTATCCATTGTTGGTAAACAGGATCTACTTTATATCCTTGATTCTATTTTTATGATGATTCTACTTTTATGATTTTATGACATCTTTTAAGATGGTGTTCTATCTCTACTCTTTTCTAATATTTTCGCAAATTGTCACTGAATAACTGACATGGTTTTTAAATTGTTGGCTTATGAGCATCTGGTAGTTGGTGTAAATGGGATCACTTTGCTGTGTATTTTCTCTAGAAATTACAATTAGTTCCATTCTTCTGTTCCATCTTAATGTACAGTTCAAATACATGTTGTATTTAGTTAAATGGAGCAACAATGTCACATACTATAACTTCTCATCCAGAAAGTACTGAGCACACTGCAGAGATAAATGTCTCACTGGGCAATACAAAAAGCAGCTTACGTTAGGGAAAAATAAAACTTAAAGTTAAAATTACATGAACAACAAATGACATTTATACTTTTAGAGGGGAAAAAAAAAACAAACTTAGAACTATTTTATTTAACATGACCTTGCCATAGGGAGATGAAGATTTTTTGACTGCTCTTATCCATCCACCCATCCAAGGTAATTTTATTACTTATTAAAACATATTTTAGCAAAAAAACAAACAAACAAAAAAAAACCCGTCTGGAATCCAGGATTAGAAACTATACAGAATGCTGTTGATTAGAATTTCTGGTTTGTCTATCTATATAGAATCATTTGTGATACTTTATAGCTATTCTGTCATGAAGTATTTGAAATATTTAGAGAGGGTTAGCTGGAATAGCCTGACAAGGAAATTCTTTCGTTGGAACCGCAGATCTCTGAAAACAATATTTTGAAGAACTATACCTCTCTTTACCATGATTATTTGATCCAGTCTAAAATTTCAGATAGTGTGCACATAGACTGTTAATGGAAGACATATAATTTAATAGTCAGATTAATAGAATTAGAAATTTAATCCATGAAGTGGCAGATAGCCTAATCAATCACTTACTACTCTAAAATAAATCATACTTTACAATATTTCTAAAACATCAATTATGTTAATTGTAAATTTAGAAAGGAATTTCACAAACAANCATCAATTATATGTTAATTGTAAATTTAGAAAGGAATTTCACAAACAATAAATTTAATGAAAGTTTAACTTAAGAAAGGAAATAATTCTTTAATAGTATAACCAAACAGGACTCTATAGGGCCTTCCCAGGAGAGACCCTGCCCCACCCCCCATCCCTGAGTCTTCCACTTGTGTCTAGTTTGTAGAAAAGCTCTAGTCTCCCAGGTCTCCTTTCTGAGTCACAGAAATTTGGCTCAAGAGTTGTGATTGGGAATATGTGAACACATAGTAACAAAAAATAGCAGTGGGGCAAAAAGAATTGGTGACAATTTAAATAACAGGTCAGTCATATAGCAGAGTCACAAAATCTTTAGTTCCCCTCAAAGGAAACAGATAACAGTGTCTGAAGCACATTCCTGAATTGTTTTACAGGTACTAAAACCCACACTGGATGGAAGAAGATGACTGTATGATAACCATGAAACACACAGTCCCCAGACCAGCTGGAGCTTAAGGTCTGATGACATTAACCTGTGTGACATCACCCTATTATCTCACCATCAACCAATCAGAAATCATACAGGAGCTGATCACATACCTTGTGACTATCTCCCTCACCTTGCCTTTAAAAACCCTTCCCTGAAATCCATTGGTGAGCGCTGGTCTTTTGAGTATGAGCCATCCATTTCCCTTCCCTGGCCCCATGTTAGACATCTTGCAATAAACACTGTGCTTTTCTTTCACCACAACTCAGTGACAGTAGACTGGCTTCACTGAGCCTGGGCAAGCAGACCCAGGTTTGGTTCAATAATAGAAGGATTGAGATTTTTTTTTTTAATTTATAAATTTTGATTCAATTTTTAACTTCAAACTATTATCAGTGTTGTGCATTATGTTCTAGTTTTATATTGAATTGCATTTAATCACAAACCATTCACTGCATGCTCTTTAAATTTTGTTGTTTTGGGTGCACATGGGCTAAGTAACTTCAGGAGTATCTAACTCTTTGTGACACTATAGACTATAGCCCACCAGGCTCTTCTGTCCATGGGGTTCTCCAGGCAAGAATACTGGAATGGGTTGCCATTTATTCCTCCAGGGGATCTTCACAAATCAGGGATCAAGCCAGCATCTCTTATGTCTCCTGGACTGGCAGGTGGGTTCTTTACCACTAGTCCCACTTTCCTTTGTTGCTTTAATTTAGCTTAAATCATATATGGGCTACAATGGTGGCTGAGCAGGTAAGGAGTCCACCTGCAGTGCAGGAGATACAGGAGATGGGGGTTTAATCCTTGGGTCAGGAAGACCACCTGGAGGAGGAAAATGGCAACCCACTCCAATATTTTTGCCTGATAAATCCCATGGACAGAGTAGCCTGGTGGCCTACAGTGCATGGGGTCACAAAGAGTCAGACACGACTGAGTATATACATTTAAATTTCTTTCCAAATTGATTTAAGTAACTGATATACACTGTGGGATTAACTCTGTTTCAAATCAAATGACTGGCACTTAACTGGCATCATCTTTGGTACTACATTGAATCTTTCTATGACCATCTGCCTTATTGTCAAATGTCTAAAAAAAGTTGCTATGAGGTTTGAAAGAGTTAACATTTATTAAGTATCTAGATAATTGCCTGGCAAACATATAACAAAATAGAATTATAATGTAAATTTCATGTTTGTATATTTTTACTAGTAAGTAGTCTTTTCATTATCAAAGATTTCATCTTATTTGTTTTCTAGTTTGATTTGATAATTTCTATTCAAATCTTTTCATTCTTCTCTTAGAAATTTTTTCTCAATTTCTCCAGTTATTTTAAAAATAAATGTTCCCTTGGATTTCATCTTAGCCTCACTTCTGCATCTACATGTTCTGCTTAAAGGATGTCACACAGTGTTCTGGACTTAAATGCCATTTATATAAGAGTAACTGGCAGATTTATAGATACAATCCCCACTTTTCCCTTGAACCACAGACTCGTATGTACTACCACCTGCTATATATCCATTAGTTTGTCAAACTGGCCTCTGAACTTAAGGTGCCCCAACAGAATTCTTGTTTGGCCTCACTTTCCTCAAGACATAGCTTCCCCTTGATCTCCTCTGTGTTTGTAGATTGCAACTTCACTGCTCTCCCTCAGTTGCTCACTCTGAAAGCCTAAGAGATACCTTGATTCTATTCATTCCTTCTCTTCCACTCTTAATCCTTCAAAAAGATTTTAGACTCAACCTTAGAATAAATGCCTATTGTGTCTCTTCCATCTTAACTATAATCACTATCATTCAAGACTCTTACTTTTTAATTTGAATTATTAATAGCCTATTAACTCAACCCCCTGCTAGATTCATTCCTCTTTTAACATATACTTATTATAGAACCCAGAGGGATTTTGTATTAGATAATTTTCTCATCTGTTAAAACTCTCCAGGTTAGGTTTCATGCTTTTCTACATTTGAAGACTATTTTAAAGTATAAACCTACATGATCTTCTACCTGCCTATATTTCAGATTGCACCTCAGTGATAAAGTGATTTAAAATAAGAAATATATATTTGCTCTTCCTAGTTTGTAACAGAACTAAAACACTTGGAATTTCCTAAGTGATGACAGCAACAAAGGTATCCTTTGTTGTGTGAAGGAGCTGACTTTGGAAAGCCAGCCAGGAATAGAGGACTGAAACATTCACTCCCACCCCCTAATTTCCTCACAGTTCTGAGAGGCTGCTAAGTCCAAGATCAAAGCACTGTGCCTGAGGAGAGTCTGCTTCCTCATGGAGGGCACTTTCTAGCTGTAACTTCACATGGTGGAAGGAGCAAGACAGCTCTCAGGTCTCTTTTATTGAAAACATTACTCTCATTCATAAGGGCTCTGTCCCCATGACTTAACTGCTTCCAAACGGACCTACCTCCTAATACCATAACATTGGGAAATGGGTTTTAACATATGAGTCTTTATGAACAAACATTCAGATCACAGCATTAACTAATGTATTAAACATACATAAACTAATACTTATATGTATGAATTTACAAGATATGAAGTAATATTCACAAGAAATTTTAATGATATTCTTATTAATCTCTATCTTACAAATAATGAAAATGCAGCATAAAAGAGTCAAATAATGCTCCTACAATTATAAAACCTGTAAATTGAGAATCAGGATCAAATTCAGATATTCTGAAACAAGAGCCCATAGACTTTATTTCTGAGCCATAAGATCCATAAAGACATAATTAATTTTGTGCTTGCTGATATGGAATGCTGAACTTTTACCTTATCATTCTATTTTTACAAAGATACATATTTTACAACCAATTATTGCATCAAATTTCTTTGCTTCCATTATCGACTATTCAGACTCCCTACCATAAGGTTAGAATTACTTGGTGATACAGATTACTAAAAAACTACATTTGAAACATAAAAATTGTGCTCATCCGTATATTTACTGACAAATTCTAAGGAAATAAGAATGTCATGCTACATTTCTCAAGTCATTTCTGATGACTGACATAATGTTTACTGAATTGACATATATATTCTACATATTTTAAAGAGCTAAGTAAAAGAAACCTGTTCCCTCTAATATGATTCTTTGTTTTCACCATTCTGCTCAGTGAATTTCTGCAGCACAACCATACCATGGTATACTTGGTGTTTCAATCTTCACAAAAATTATATTAGGAAGTAGAAGAGTTGTCAGCAACAATCCATCAGAGATATCAGAAAAGCGATTTTTATATTTAAAATAATTATCCTTAGATGCTGAGGTCATGAGCCTCAAGGAAAATTTTAGTATGCCTTTTTTTCCTTATTTATAATTTATTGAATGTGATTTATCTTCATCCATTTAGAGAATTCCTGCTGCTAGCTTTATGGTAGAATTTTGCATATATTTTGCTATAGGTGACATTCATTTTTGTTACATATTTTATTCATGTTTAATATGCAAATGTTTCTCAAAGCAAATTACCATATATATTTGATAAAATGCAACATTTTATTTTTAAAAATTAAAATATGATATATATTTAAAAGAGGCAGAGTACTGTCTTCAGAGAGAACTTTAAAACTCATCAGTGTTTAATATATTTGCTATTTTTCTTGCTGTTCAGTTAACTTCACAGGCTGTAACACTGACCTTGGTTTCTACTAATCTTAGCACAGCTCTCAGCAAGTTTCAAACTGCTAACAAAGCTCTGATTTTTGAACAGACGTAGGAGTCACAGTAATACTTTTCTATTCTGGACTAAAATTGGGTACCCCTTCCATTATCAATACTGCATTAAATATATTATGGCTATTTTAATAATTAAAGAAGATCATAAAAATTAATATTAGAGTCTGGATGTTATGACAAGTTGTATTTTACAAGCTTTTTTAAAAAAATGTAACTTTTTTTTTCTGTTTTCACTTCATCACAATTACTATATATCTTAATCTCAAATTTTCCCCACTATAACAACTGTACTCACCTTCCAGAACAATCTTCTAAAGTTGATATCATATTGAATATCCCTTTTTCCTTTTTCATTTTAATGTCAATTTTCTAACATAAATTGATGTCTTATGTCTCATTATTATAATTCACTAGTTTATTATAGGTGAGGATTAATTTCTTCTATTTCATACCAGCGTTGTTGTTGTTTAGTTGCTAAGTCATGTCCAACTCTTTGTGACTCCATAGGCTGCAGCACATCAGGATTCCCTGTCATTCAGTCTCTCCTGGAGTTTGCTCAAACTCATATCCATTGGAGTCAGTGATGCCATACAGTCATATCAACATTATGAATATTTTAATTGCAAGTAAATACAATTATGTGATTTCTTTAATTTTCTAATGAGCATCAATAATATTATTTACTTCCTTGATAACTTCATTTTACCTGACTCTTGAGAGGCAAAATTATAAAACAGATACTCTGTTATAAATTATGAGAACAGTTTTTTGGTGTACCATATTAACCTTTTGGAACTTGTTAATTTAACCTGTTTTACTATAAAACACAAGTGTGCATTTTCCATTTAAGGCTATGGTTCAAATTTAATGAAAAATTAAAATAACATGAATATCTTTTTTCCCAACATTCCTGTACAAAAGGGACAAAGTTTGTATGTATCATAGTCAAAAATGAATGAGTTCTGGGATGAAAAAAAAACCTGTTTCCTTCAATATTTTCAATGATAAATAGCAGACTACAATTTCAATAGGTCCTAAAAACTCTTTAAATCATGCTTTAACAAGCCCTTTAAAATATGCTGCTTCTGTACTCCCTTGTCTCTTCCCAATTTTTTTCTTCTCTCTCCTCTGACCCTTCCCTTCTTCTTCCCTCTCTTCTCTCTTGTCTTCCCTTTCCTTTTGTCTCTTCTTTTCTTTACAATTTAAAGCCAGTAAGCTGAGCACACACAGTTTATAGGTAACATGCACTCTGGAGTCAGACTTATTGAGGTAAAATCCTTGCTCAGTGTCATAGCACTGCTAGCTTTTCTAATTTGTTAACATGAGGGTTTTTTTTTTGGGGGGGGGTGCTTTGGGAGGTCTTTATTAAATGACATTTAATATTTATTAGTCTCAGACATGAAATTTTATAGTGATTGTCTTTTACGATGTTTGCATTCAAAACAATTTCAACAAAGTTATATTCGCTTTTATATGTTCTGAAAATATCCACCACAGGGGAACAATGTTACTCGTAGTAGAGAGAAAACAGGAAGATAAATATTTTTAGTGACAAATCTGTAAGCAGTTTTACATTTGTTTTCTTACTTAATCCTGAAAATAGAACATTGAAATAAATGTCCACAATGCCCATTATATAGTAAGGAAGGAAGCTGGAACTGGTTGCTAATGGCATCTGAAGCCAGTACCTATAGTGTACCTTAGTTCTTTATGGTATTCCAAGGCAGAATTAACACATGCTACTCATCATGCTCATTTGCAACAGTCCTTGATTTCAGGAAAGACAGAAAAGAATATGCTTGTATCTACTTTCTAAGATTGTTTTCTGTCCTATACTTTACTTAATCCAAAGTAATTCATCAGTAGAAAGCTAAATGGTATTCATAATATTTTTTTGTGGATTTTAGGACAAAAATATTACATGAGATACAAGCATTCTAAAAATGTAAGAGGTAACTTATTTGCATTATAATTAGCTATTCTTCCTTAACAAGGTGACTTGATTGTGAAGTATTGATGCTGCCATTAAAATGCCTGTGAAGTCATGTTCTTTATTGCTAATTAGGATGTCTTTTAATTTAGCTGAAGTCCATTGTCACTAATTACTACCCTAATAGAATATGTCTGTATACATACTGATTTCTTGAAATACACTTTGTTTTTGTTGAGAATAGAAATGATCTGACAGGGATACTGCCTTGGCTCATCTTTTCGTTAAACAGCAAAGAGGAGGAGGATGAAAAACAGGAGAAGGGGAAGAAAGAGGTGTAGTGGGGAGGAGGAGGGAAAATGGGAGAAAGAGGAAAGGAAGTGGAAGGGAGTAAGGAAGAACGAAAAGAAAAGATACACAGTGTATTCGGTTATTATAAATCCCAGAGCAATAGACTGAGTTGGATCGTGGTGAATATAAAATGTAAACTTCCATTAAATCATTTTATAAACCTTTGATGGCATATTTTAGTTCTCATGTATGCTTGTACTAATATATCCACTTTTCCTAGAGCTATTAGCATCTTTTTGACTCTGTATATTTTACCTAACAGAAATTCTCCCCCAACACATAAGGAAAGAATATAAATACAGCAAGAAAATAAAAGGAAGTGAAGGGAAGTAATTGGACAAAGGGAGAATAGTCATTGAATAGCATCCTCTGCTAGATTTTAGTCCCATCAACCATTTCCACATTATTGAAGCTGTTACAGTCTCTGTGGCTATAGTTCCAGCATATATACAGTGAAATAATTGAGCTAAGTAAAAACATGGGTGATTTTCAGTTATATAATTTATGATGATTTCAAATATAAAAGGTCATTTAAGGTATTATCAGAGAGGAGTGAATGACAGAGGAGTGGATGAAGTTGTGCTACATATGTACAATGGAATATTACTCAGCCATAGAAAAAATAAAATAATGTCATCTGCACCCACATGGCTGAACCTAGAGATTATCAGAGTGAGTAAAGTAAGTCAAAGAAAGACAACTATATGATACTGCTTAAATGTGGAATCAAAAAAAAAATACAAATGAACTTATTTACAAAACAGAAATACAGTCACAGATGTGGAAAACAAATCTATGGTTACCAATGGGTAAGAAGATGGGAGGGATAAATCGGCAGATTGAGAATGACACACACACACTACTAGGTATAACATAGGTAAATAATAAGGACCTACCGTATAGCACAGGGAACTCTACTCAATACTCTATAATGACCTATATAGGAAACAAATCTAAAAAAGAATGGATACATGTGTATGTATAACTGATTCACTGTCATAAACCTAAAATTAACACAACATTGTATATAAACTATACTCCAATAAATATTTTAAAAAGAAAAGAATGAAAAAGAAAAAAATAATGTAAATGTCAAGATCAGATATGTTAAATTATTTTCTGCTACCTCCCTCAGGCTCTTCCCTTTTATTAAACTCTGCTTTCTCAGTATGCTTAATGTTTATCTAAAGGAGTGTTTCTTGGCAATCTGTATTTTTAGTCTTGTCCCAAGTAGAGTTGATGCTGCTGGTTCCAACCACATTTTGAATTTCAAGGTTCCAGGGAATCAGATGCCATCAGTTTAAATCTCCTCTCTGTTATTTCCCTATTATAAAAGTATTATTTTCTTCTTTTTTTATATTTACTTCTTAAATGCTAGGTAAAATTATAGGATTGCTTCACAATTCTGAGACTTAAGAGTCTATTTTAAAACATGTAGGGATAAGGTATAAATTTTTATCTTAGTTATCAAAGGGATGCTATCTAACTCTGCATCCCAGACACTATTTAGCAAAGCAGAGTTTCATATATATTGCTGCAATTTCAAAAACATAAAAGCATGCATGGGTAGCTTTGTGTTTTTAGGCAATCCAAATGCTAGATCCAGACACTGATGGAGGTTTCATTCTTTTCTACAGGTAATTTTCTTCAACTATTGTACCTAATAATAAGAAAGCATCACCAGTCACATTTGCTTTCTAATGAGTTCTTTAAAACCTTCTGGGGGCAGCTATCTTTCCACCCTGAAGTATCAAATAGCTGTCATATTGCACTAAATTATTCTCTCCCTTCCTGAACCTAGAAAGCCTAAAAAACTTGTTATCCTTGTCTATTTAATTTTTCAAATTCTTTGCACAATACTTTTCTGTTATTACATAGTTGAACTGAATATTAAACAGAGTAATTGAGGATTTGCAGATATTCCTTATACCAATAATTTATTTGTGCCATTAAGATTATTATACCTTTCTGATGTACTCCCTGAAATTAGACTCCAGAAACAAATATGTTGACAGAGTTAAAGTGAAAGTCACTCAGTCGTGTCCAACTCTTTGTGACCCCATGGACTCTACATGTACCCCATGTATATGGACAGTATACATATAAAGTATATGTATATAATACATAGTATATGTGTATATATATATATATATGTATATGTATCGCTCAGTCATGCCCAACTCTTTGCGACCCCATGGACTCTATATGGACCCCATGTATATGGACAGTATACATATATAGTATATCGACTGTATAGAATTCTGCAGGCCAGAATACTGGAGTAGGTAGACGTTTCCTTCTCCAGGGGATCTTCTCAACCCAGGGATCAAGCCCAGGTCTCCCACATTACAGGAGGATTCTTTACCAGCTGAGCCACTTGGGAAGCCAAAGAAACTGGTAATCTATCCCTCCTCCAACAGATCTTCCTGACCCAGGAATTGAACTGGGATCTCCTGCATTGCAGGTGAATTCTTTACCAGCTGAGCTCCAGTTGGATGTTAGCAAATTAATAAGAGTCCTCTTTAAGTAAAAGTTAAGTTGACTTATGACATCAAATCTGATCAAATCTAATTGATGTTTTTCAGAAAACTCTATAAGATATATTTTTGAAAAAAACTCTTAAGCAGTTTTCTTTCTTTAGTGAGCAGAAACATGAAGGAACAGAGAAACAGAGCATATGTACAGTAGCAAACCAACATAGAAAGCCATGTTGGTGGCTGAAAGTCCACCACTATAACGTTTTGGGGGGCTCTCTACTCACAGGTTCATGTGTTTAATTATTGAGATATAGAGCAGACCAATCGATTTTGTTCATAGACCAAGTTAAATGAATATGGATAGACTTTTTATATAAAATCCCCCAAAGACATGAAGTCTGGATTCAAACCCCAAAGAGAAATTGTTAAATTTTCTCTCCATGACCACTCTTTTACAAATAACAACAACACAAGATTCAGTTCTTTTTGTGGAAAAGTAATGCGGTCACTTACAATACATTTTTATCACTTGTACCTAATTACTTTTCAGCCATTAAGAGTCATACTTATCAATGAGAGTCAGATCTTCATTGCGAATTTTATTTGGTTTCCATTCTAGAATTAGTGTAAATATGCTCAGTCTCTAAATTATTCAGCAACCCCATGCTCATCCATTATATTTTAAATAATATCAAACTTTATTTATAATACTAATAGCATCAATTAATGACATGTTTAAGAAAGTGACTTTGTTATTAATTTATAACCACGCAGAACCAAAGAAAAATAAGTGAGAAAAGAAGACACAGATAGAATATTACAATTTTAATAAAACAGTAGCAGAAAACGAAAATCTAAAGAGATGTTTGTTTGTTTGTTTGTTTTTTCCTATTTAACTGAAAGTTTTCAAAGATATCGTGGCACTAAAAGCTAAACTTTTCCTTTCTTAAACTGAAGAAAATTTTTGATTGGCTAATTAGTCATTCTGGAATAAACACTTAATAAGTCATAATTGGCAGGATAAATACTGCTGCCCTTACAAGTAGTTCAAAACCTGTTTGTGAAAGAATTTTTGCAAACATCTGTATTTATTACTATGTTTTGTAACTGTAATTAGAAATTCAGAGAAATGTTAAACAAAGGTTAGATCTGAAGTAATCTCCACTGTGTATTTTATAATGTTGTGTGCATTACTCTAGCTTAAAGTGATGCATTTATCCTGACGTCCACAATACAGAAAGTCAGCTCTTTTGTGGTAATTCTGAGAATTAGGAAAACTGTCTAATATTCATATGGCTTGAAAAGTAATTTGCAATATATGCAATGGATTTGCATTTATTATATTGCTGTATTGTTACAGAGAATTTTCCATGTATTCTATTTGGCATATGCTGTAGTGTACACAGGAATTTTTTTTTTTTTTTTCCTTCAACTGACAGATATTGAATGGAGTGAAGCTAATCAGTACAGTTTAGCTCTCTGACTCTAGTAAACTCTGCAATGATTCTCATGGGATATGCTAAGGTAATGCTAAAATAGGTTATTATAAGTCAAAATATCTTTGGGCAAAACTAAATTGGTTCCAGAGTCATTAAGCCTACTGACTAAGGATTTTTAGCCTATTAAACATGATTCCCCCTTTCATATAACTTTTCTTAATTCCTCTCAGTTTTTATTGCAGCTTCCATTTTTCATTCACTCACAATTGCACTAGATCTTACTTGTTATTTTTAACATATCTCAGTTGAATTACTTTCATTGATTGGAGGACTTTAGGAAGGATTTGTGAAGGAAATTACAAAACTTTCTCAGGAACCAGATATAAACAATGAGTAGGGAATAGATATAAGACAAAGAACTGTACTAAGGGCTGGTACATGGGTGAAGAATCACTGTAATTTCTACTCTTGCTCGAATTCCTAGTATCTTCCAGTTACTGGACATGTTTTATCTGCAGTGTTCCCAAATGTTCTGTATGTATACAGTAATTTAGCACCGATTTTGTAGTATGTGCCACAATTTGGTATTTGTACCATCTTGACAACTTGCCAAAAGTTATAAAGTTGCTAGGATCTGTACCCTCATCTATAAGGACATAACCTTTTCAATAGTAAGGCTGCATCTCTGATTCATAACTAGTAATTTAATTTGAATGAATGGTAGACAAGAATCAGCAGAACACTGGGCTGGACTGCAGTAAGGCATAAACGTGAAGTGTCACAGGAGGTCATCTGGAAAATAGGGAAGCAATGGCCTGGCGTCACTGAGACACAGAAGAAGGTATATCACACCATGACTTTTGGGGATTTTTGAATAATTCATGACTTTTGATATTTAATTTAATGAATTTATCTCACTATTTTATATTCGCATGCCTACCCAGCACCCTATTCACTATTTGGAGCATGCACACAATATGGAAATACTGACACTGTATCTATCCTCATTCTGTGTTTAGTTAACAAACAATGAGTGAGCAATGGCTCCACCTTAGGCAATGACAAAAACCTTACTTTAGATCTGTCATAGTAATTTAGTAAAAAGAAATAAAGATGTGCATGAAATAGAGAACAGAAGGATCTTGTGACTTATTTTAATATAAATCCTGATAATGAAGGCAAGGTGAGAGGAAGGAAATAATGCTTGCATCACAAAGTAGAGACTCGGTGCTGGTGGTGGTGTCGTCCTTGGGTCGTGTCCAACTTTGAGGCCCCACTGAGTGTAGCCCCCCAGGCTCCTCTGTCTATGCAATTTCACAGGCAGGATACTGGCGTAGATTGCCATTTCCTTCTCCCAGGGATCTTCCTGACCCAGGGATTAAACCTGTTTCTCTGTCATTGCAGGCAGAGTCTTTTACCACTTAGCCACCAGAGAAGCCCCAGAGACTGGACAGGGGTTAGGATAATTTCTGAAGTAAGGCATTTTGGTTAGGGTTTTAATCATTTTAGAATTAGCTTAAAAGAGTATGTGCAAAAGGTAGTAGAAAAATATAATTTCATAATATATTTATGAAATATAAACTTAGAAATGTTAGCAATATATTTTATGTAATATATCACTTATTTAATATCAATGGGATAACTTATTCATTACGTCAAAATCTTTTTGATAGTCTATTTTGATTCTGGGTCAATTACTATGTTAAGAAAAATAATGATGAATTTAGAAAATATATATTAACCTTTAAGGAGTCTAGTGGGGGAAATGAAGTCCATTAAAATAATTGCAGAACATGCATGAATTAAAAAACAGAAGTGAAATGTGCAAAGAAACATATATTTGACTTTAACCAGAAGTCAGAGAAAGACTCTCTGCAGAAAAAACAACTTAAGGGAACTTTAAAGCATGAAGAAGAGATGGTGGTGTGTTAGAACCATGAGGAAAGAATGTTTTAGGTTGAGGAGAGTGAATTTGTAGTAACAGAATCTAAAAAGCAACTTCATATTAATAAATTGAAAGTCCTCTGCTATTTTAAATATAACAAAAAAAATAATAAAGGGTCAAGATGCAGTCAGGGGACTAGATTTTGAAGGTACATTCGGGTCATGGGCATCAACAGACGGTGTTAAGGGACCAAACTGGAGCCAGGACAGGCTCTAAGGGGCAGGCTAGGCCTGACGTTTAGTCTCTAGGAAAGCTGAGACACTGGGAACTCCCGCAGGCAGTAGAGCTCGACCAATCAGAAAAAATCCCTGTAACCCCCGCCTGCACCAGACCTGAGCCAATCTGGACAGGGATGTGAGGTTTAAAAGTCCCGCGCGTGCGTACGGTTTAGCCAATCAGCTATGCTGTTACAGGAACAAAGAACCGTCTGTATAAAAGTAGATGTGATTCAGAGCTCAGGGCTCTTGTCAAAACTCCACTGTGCTGGATGAGACATGAGCCCTAGCTCGAGCTAGTAATAAAACCCCTTTATGCTTTTGCATTGCTGTGAGCATCTTATTCTCTCAGTCTTGGGGAACCAGACCGCTTGGCATAACATTTGGGGGCTCATCCGGGATCCCTCTGACTGGGGAGAATAATGCCTTCCTGGCAGAAGGGGTTTCTTAGCCCGGAGGAGGTTGACCTAGCCAGCGTAAGGCTGAGGCCCAGCATCACGCTGGAAGGCAGCTGGCTCTGTGGGGGAAGGAAGATCTGGTCAGGGGCGAATTGGTCGTCCTAGCCGGAGTAAGGCCAAGGCCCAGCAGTCGCGCTGGAAGGCAGCTGGCTCTGTGGGGGAAGAGCTCCTCTCTTGATCCCGAATCTGGTGGGTGGTGGGCACCCTTCGGTAAGGTAACTTTGGGAGGCAAGAAAACTCAGGGGGCCCAAAGAAAACCTAGCGTTGTGTTCTCGGCCGACGTTTGTTTGTCCTTTGTTTGTCGTATCCTTATGTGTGCCGGCATTGTCTCTGCTCTGTGTGTGTTCCTTTTGTTTCCTGTAATGTACTCTGTGATCATGGGTCAGGGAGCTTCTATCCCGCTATCCCTCATGACTGACCATTTTTATGATTTCAAATCTAGGGCACAAGATCTATCGTTATTGGTGAAAAAGCCGAGATTGACATCCTGACCACTCGGGGTACTCAGGGGCCAGCTTGCCTGCCAATGGACCAGACCAGCGGCTGCAACCGGGAACCTTTTGTCCCTGGTCTCCTCCTGACGTGGACAACTGGCCAGAATGCCCTGACTGGTAAGGAACAAGAGACTTTATTGATCTCTCTCTCCCCTTCTCTCTCTCTTTCCTCTCCTTAACCCTTCCTATCCTTCCCTGTTTTTCTAGTCCCCCAGTCCTGGATGCCAGAATCTGGTAGAAGGGCCCTCAGCCTGAGCTGAGGATTGACTGATCACCTCCTCTTGGCAGAGAACTCGAATTCTGGTTCTGATTTCTGGTAGGGCTGAGTTCCAGCCCTCCCTTCTCTGGAGGCCCAGGGAAAAGTCCCGTAATGCCTGGGTCTCTGTAGGTGGCAGGAGACGTCTGTAAGGCCACCCCTTTTGCCCCTCTCTCCTGCCTCCTCCCCCTTCTTCTTTCAACCTGGCTTCCTTTCCTCCCTTGAAATCTTTGATGCTAGTACTTAGATCTGAAGTTCTGTGTCTCTACAGGAGGTTTTCTGAGAGACTGTATTTTAAGGGCTTCCCTGGTGGAGCCGAGGTTAAAGCATCTGCCTGCAATATGGGAGACCTGGGGTCAATCCCTGGGTCAAGAAGATCCCCTGGAGAAGGAAATTTTGGTTTGTCTGGCCATCGTGTGGTTTAGACCTGCCACCATTTTGTTAGAAATTGATTTTCTTTCCCTGTGCCTTGAGACCAGGGCTCTCAGGAACACTTATCTAGACCATCTCTAACTCCTGACACTGAGGGGAGAAAAAAAAAAAAAAAAGACTTGAAGCTAGATCTTGCACTGTGTCTGTCTAAATATGTCTTGGTATGTCTCTGTCTCTAGGTAATATTTTTGAGGCTAATTTGTATATGAGCTCTATTTATTTGGCTTAAAAAAAGGGTAAGCGCTTACAAATCAAGTAATTCTAAATTAAACAATAAATTCCAGGTTCATGTGAACTGGGAAATATTCAATGTTAAATACCTGATATTAATGTTTGTTTGTTGACCTATCTAATATAGACATGTCTTAGAGTAATTAACGTTAAGTAAAATATTTTCATTGTACCTAGGTTTAAATAAGTTAAATATTATATCTGTTACAAGTTCGTCAACAAGGATATTACCTCAAGTGAAGAAACTTCTAAAAAACGTAAATGAGATATGAGCTTTTATATCTCTAGCTAACTTTGAGGTGCTTCAGAGGGCCCCTGGAACATCCCAAAGAGAGAGATATTAAACTGTTTGGTTGGTTAAATTACATGGAAAAGATTATCAAATGAGTAATAAATCTGCTCATGTTATAATGTATGGTAAAATAACTAATAGAGATATCCTAGAAATTATATGGAGTTTTTAACATTCTGATATGTCCCAGTATTTTAATGGAAAACCTGATGACTTCACAAAAGTTAGCAAAAGGACTGAATGAACCAGTGAATATGCTCATAACTTTTATGGTTTCTATCTGAAAAATTATGGGTTTAAATCTTATGTTTTCAGGGAGTAGGGAAAATCTTTCTCTCAAACTAATTATGACAATACTTTGGTAAAATTAAACATTATGAACAAAACAATTATTTTTTCTATCTGACTCCTCCAAAAATTGGAAGTTCTTAGGTTTCCAGTAAGTTTATCAAATGAGTTAGGAAGGTTTTCTCATGGGTACAAGAATCTCAAGAAATTTTTGAGACCTTAAAAAGGGAAGAATTCACCTAGATTTGTTAGGCAAAATCTGTGATAAGCCTTTGGTGTGAGTTTCCCAGCCCTGTTTTATTTTAAAAGTTCAGTCTGAGACTCTATAAATGTTTCAGCAAAATAAAAAGCCTATAATCATTTATGGTTATAAAAATCATCAGACCAAAATCAGTGAGAACAGACCAATTTTGCAAACAAACTGGCCTTAATTTGGTTATATTTAATAAAAATAAGGGTAACTATAAGGAGAAAAAGATATTTCAAAACGTTAAGTCCCAGTTTGTTAATGGAGGTCTGCATCTAGTAAGACTCATCTCTTAAATAGTTCTTTGCTGTTATGTGATATTAATGTAAAATTTAATTGAATTCTTGAAGAACATCCTAAGTTTGTTTCAGAAGCTTATCTCAATAATTTATCTTTGGATGAAGATCAGATGCCTCATGACCTGCAACCAGGACTGGAAAAAGATGTAATTTAAGGGACTGTCTCCAACATGGATGGTAGGACTTTTTTTTAATCAGGAGAAACTACAATACACCAGGATGAGAAGACGATGACATCAGAGGTAGACAGCTTCCCCAAGATGCTGACCTGATTCGTATGATCATTTATGTTTTCTTGACTTCTTAGACCTTTGCATATAAGTCACATGCTTTTCTATCATAGGCCTGATCCTATGTTAGTTTTAAAAATCAATCCAATTGTTGGGTTTGTGGGCAATTACCTGTGTCTAGTTCTGGGTTACCTTGGTAAATTTCTCTACTATCAGACTTTAACTGGTTGGCCCTGAGAAAATTTACTTCAAAAATTATAGTCATATTCAGGTCACTATGATATTACTAGATAGGATCCCCTCACCGGGCCAATTAATAATGCCTACTCTGACTCTAGCTATAAATTTGAGCTTTTTTCTATTACCCAAGCTCAATCAGAACAAGAAAAGTTTCTGCAAAGGAGGGAAAAATCTCCCACAATTATGGGATGGATTTATATAGATAATACCAGGCTACAGTAATTTAGTTTTAAAGTCTCTGTTGAAAAAAAAAAAAATTTTAAACCATACTAAAGATAATCAGTCTAGTAACACTAGAAAACTGGGCTATGTGCCTTATAGATGGTGCCAATATATATAATTTCCCTGGAAGATAAAGATTCTACAGGGCAGACTAAGTCAGATGACCTGAAGATATACTGGGCTACATCTAATGGACGTTCTTAACATAAGTCTTACTTGTGACTTTACTAATACTGCTGGCTATGTTATTTGTATTTCCCCTGTTTTACAAAATTGCTGTTTCTTACACTGTCAAATGTGTGTATGAGGCCTCTAATAGAATAATATATAGTCTCATATGAGATCGATGATGGTAACAGTGTAACTCTAGATATGGCAAGAAGCAACAAGAGGGAATATTTTCCTGGACCAAGAAACTAGTAAGACAGGTGGTCCAGAGAATTTTGGATATTGTTTGGCCTAGTCCAGTAACAGCACATTGAGTGGCCTGTCAACAGAATCTTGGCCAAACCTGAGAATGGACATTCTCAGCACCATGGGATAAAATGGTCATGAAGTGCCCCCCTCATAATCATGGTCAAGTTTATGAGCAAAAAGGGTCTCTGGCAATTGAAGACTGACACTCGCCATCTGCATCTACAAAGATTAAATCATGGCCACTGCAACTGCTGACTTTCAACGCCCCTGAAAGGAGTTCAGGGTGAAAATCAGGAATGAGGCACTCTGTGCTCTGGGAAAAACTGGCAGAACAGGACTTCAGATAGTTAGATCTTTTCAGGAGAAGATTTTAGGAGTCCCAATTCTTGCATCTTCTCATACCTAGAGAAACACTGACGTCATTAACGGTGAAATCTGCTTTGGCTACTAAGGAAAAGTCTACGGTTCAGATATCCTGGAAAATAACTAAGTGATGCTATGGGTGTACTTTCAGATTAGAGCTTGTATTGCTCCAAGCTGGGGCAGTCCTATGCCCCATTTTGACAGGAAGTTATCACAGTCATAGTGGCCTAGTTTCCTAAAATTAAAAGTGACCAGGACTCTGTGGGGCTCTGGAGTAAAGATCTGTTCTGTGTTCTCCATTTCTTATCTGTAGGATATAGACTTTGTTCAGCCTCCTTGGCCTTCCCTGAATTCCAAAGCTTGAATTCAAACAATTGCTAATCAGGGAAGGGAGGGGATAGAAAAACAGAAACAATCAAAGGTTGGCACAGCCTCCAGACAGAGTCCTGGTTCCTACTCAAAGAAGTATGCATAACCATGTCTTTGAGCCTCCACCCAGGTGGAAGATGGTAACTTCAGACTGAACACAAGATTCCTGGAACACAGCTCTGTTGTCTCACCACCAACCAATCAGAAGGGGTCACAAACCCTGCAACCCTCACCCCAAATGTTGCCTTCTGTTTCCAGGGACCAGAGATGACCATCCTGTTAGGTCTCCTGTTTTGGCCCTTGTTTATGTCATCTCTGAGAGGGGCCAACTAAATTGCTGTTACTACAAGGGTAGAAGCTGGTTTCAGATGTGAAAAAACCCAACTTAGATCAGATAGAGAGAGAGACTCCTGCTCTGCTAGGCAGGCCTACGCCCTTACACAGCAGGAAGAAGTTACAGAAGAAAGAGACCTCCGCCCCAATTCCCAAGAATTATCTTGAGTATGAAGTCTCTCAGGGGGCCTATGCTGCATCAGGGGAAGAATGTTGTTTTTATGTGAATCACTCGGGGGTAGTCAGGGAGTCCCTGGCCAAGATAAGAGAAGGGCTGAGTCAGAGAAAAAGAAAAATGTCTCAAAATTGGTTTGAATCCTGGTTCAACTCATCCCCCTGGTTCACAACTCTCATATCCTCCTTGGTGGGGCCCCCTGATTATCTTGTTACTACTGCTCACCTTTGGGCCATGCTTACTAAACAAATTGGTGGCCTCTGTTAAAAGATCACATCAATACGGTCCAGATACTAGTGCTAAGGCAGCAATATTAGGCCCTGTCCCAAGGTAAGGAGGAAGATTCCTCCGTATAACTAAAGACAGGGGGGAATGTTAAGGTACCAAACTTGAGCCAGGACAGGCTCTAAGGTGCAGGCTAGGCCTGAGGTTTAGTCTCTAGGAAAGCTGAGGCACTGGGAACTCCTGCAGGCAATGTAGCTGGACCAATCAGAAAAAATCCCCGTAACCCCCGTCCTCACCAGACCTGAGCCAATCCGGATAGGGATGCGAGGTTTAAAAGTCCCGCGCGCACATACAGTTTAGCCAATCATCTATGCTGTTACAGGAACAAAGAACCGTCTGTATAAAAGTAGATGTGATTCAGAGCTTGGGGCTCTTGTCAAAACTCCACTGTGCTGGACGAGACGTGAGCCCTAGCTTGAGCTGGCAATAAAACCCCTTTGTGCTTTTGCATTGCTGTGAGCGTCTTATTCTCTCAGTCTTGGGGAACCGGACCATGGGCATAACAACGGCAGCACTGAAATCAGATTGATTATATTCTTTGTAGTCAAAGATGGAGAAGCTATATACAGTCAGCAAAAGAAAGACGGGAGCTGACTGTGGCTCAGATCATGAACTCCTTATTGCCAAATTCAGACTTAAATTGAAGAAAATGTGGAAAACCACTAAACCATTCAGGCATGACCTAAATCAAATCCCTTATGATTACACAGTGGAAGTCACAGACAGATTTAAGGGACTAGATCTGAGAGACAGAATGCCTGATGAACTATGGAAGGAGGTTCGTGACATTGTACAGGAAATGGGAAGAAGACCATTCCCAAGAAAAAAAAATGCAAAAAAGCAAACTGGCTGTCTGAGGAGGCCTTACAAATAGCTTTAAAAAGAAGAGAAGCCAAAAGCAAAGGAGATATACCCATTTGAATGCAGAGTTCCAAAGAAAAGCAAGGAGAGATAAGAAAGCCATCCTCAGCGATCAATGCAGAGAAATAGAGGAAAACAACAGAATGGGAAAGACCAGAGATCTTTTCAAGAAAATTAGAGATACCAAGAGAACATTTCATGCAAAGATGGGCTCAATAAAGGACAGAAACTGTATGAACCTACAGAAGCAGAAGATATTAAGAGAGGTGGTAAGAATACATAGAACTGTACAAAAAAGATCTTCATGACCCAGATAATCACGATGGTGTGATCACTCACCTAGAGCCAGACTTCCTGGAATGTGAAGTCAAGTGGGCATTAGGAAGAATCACTAGGAACAAAGGTAGTGGAGGTGATTGAATTCCAGTTGAGCTATTTCAAATCCTAAAAACAAACAAACAAAAAAAGATGCTGTTAAAGTGTTGCAATCAATATGCCAGCAAATCTGGAAAATGTAGCAGCAGTCACAGGACTTGAAATGGTCAGTTTTCATTCCAATCCCAAAGAAAGGCAATGCCAAAGAATACTCAAACTACTGCACATTTTCACTCATCTCATAAGCTAGTAAAGTAATGCTCAAAATTCTCCAAGCCAGGCTTCAGCAATACGTGAACTGTGAACATCCAGATGTTCAAGCTAGTTTCAGAAAACGCAGAATGTTGCATTGCCAACATCCATTGTATCATAGAAAAAGCAAGAGAGTTCCAGAGAAACATCTATTTCTGTTTTATTGACTATGCCTAAGCCTTTGACTGTGTGGATCACAATAAACTGTGGAAAATCCTGAAAGAGATGGGAATAGCAGACCACCTGACCTGCCTCTGGAGAAACCTATATGCAGGTCAGGAAGCAACAGTTAAAACTGGACATGGAACAAACAACTGGTTCTAAATAGGAAAAGGAGTACATCGAGGCTGCATATTGTTACCCTGAATATTTAACTTATATGCAGAGTGCATCATGAGAAATGCTGAGCTGGAAGAAGTACAAGCTGCAATCAAGATTTCTGGGAGAAATATCAATAACCTCAGATATGCTGATGACACCAGCCTTATGGCAGGAAATGAAGAAGAACTGAAGAGCCTCTTGATGAAAGTGAAAGAGGACAGTGAAAATGTTGGCTTAAAACTCAACATTCAGAAAACGAAGATCATGGCATTGAGCACAGAGACAATACAATATAGTATACTAACACATATATATGGAATTTAGAAAGATGGTAATGATGACCCTGTATGCGAGACAGCGAAAGAGACACTGATGTGTAGAGCGGACTTTTGGACTCTGAGGGAGAGAGAGAGGGTGGGAAGATTTGGGAGAATGGCATTGAAACATGTATACTATCATGTAAGAAACGAATCGCCAGTCTATGTCCGATGCAGGATACAGGATGCTTGGGGCCGGTGCACAGGGATGACCCAGAGAGATGTTATGGGGAGGGAGGTGGGAGGGAGGGTTCATGTTTGGGAACGCATGTACACCCATGGTGGATTAATGTCAATGTATGGCAAAACCAATACAGTATTGTAAGTAAAATAAAGTAAAAATAAAAATTAAAAAAAGATACAGTAATCATTACAATAAAATTTTGCTCTCTTATTGTGGAAAAGAAATTGTTATGGTTGTGTGAACTTAAGTGCTTTGGGTATTCTCTAATTATCGAATAAAGAACTGTCTGTATGTGTCTACATGTGTCTGCACACATGTCTATTAGATTACATATGTTAACTTTGCTTTCCAAATCTTCTGGACCCTGTTATTACTTTAACAACTTGATTTATTAATTTCATATAGTAATGGTGAATTATTCATCTTACTCTTATGTTACAACCTTCTTCAAACTGTAATTCCTCCAGGTCAATATAGTCTAGCTCTACTTAGTATGCAATTGCCAAATGCAGCATATAACCCCAAATACTTTTACCAAATGTTCTCATGAACATGAAGTACTGTAAAAATACTCGATTGTAGTATCTTTTCAATGTTACACTATAGTTAAATTAGTTAAAAGTTAAATTCAGTTCAGTTCAGTTCAGTTGCTCAGTAATGTCCGACTCTTTGTGACCCCATGAATTGCAGCACGCCAGGCCTCCCTATCCATCACCAGCTGCCAGAGTCCACCCAAACCCATGTCCATCAAGTCGGTGATGCCATCAAATCATCTCATCCTCTGTCGTCCCCTTCTCCTCTTGCCCCCAGTCCTTCCCAGCATCAGGGTCCTTTCCAATGAGTCAGCTCTTCTCATCAAGTGGCCAAATTATTTGAGTTTCAGCTTCACCATCAGTCCCACCAATGAACACCCAGGACTGTTTTCCTTTAGGATGGACTGGTTGGATCTCTTTGCAGTCCAAGGGACTCTCAAGAGTCTTCTCTTACACCACAGTTCAAAAGCATCAATTTTTTGGCATTCAGCTTTCTTCACAATCCAACTCTCACATCCATACATGACCACTGGAAAAACCTTAAGTTAAATTAATGATTTTCTATATTTTTCCTAATGATTTTATTTCTATCTTCTCTTTTGTCTTGTCATTGTTTGAGCATTTTTATGACACCATTTTTATACCTCTATCATTTTTTTTAGTATTTATTTTTTCATAAAACTTAATTATTACTCTAGGGTTTATTCTGCATATATTTAATGTTTCACAGTCTAATTTTCTGGGGGCTGTGCTTGTGGGCTGTCACTTCCCGACCAGGGACTGGACCTAGACCATGAGAGTCCTGAGCACTAGACCACCCGGGAACTCCCTCACAGTCTACTTTCAACTAACAAATGCTGACTCCCTTTTGGGATGAAAATGTGAGTTCTTAAGGGATTGCCAAAGAATGCTACACTACTGTCTTGGGGAATGTACTCTTTTTGTTTTTTTACAGGATGTATTTTGGGGTCATGTCAACAGAAGAAGGCTGCCCTATTTTGTATCTGTATTCAGTCATGTCCAGCTCTCTCTGTCCACATGGATGATAGCTGGTCAAGCGTCTCTGTCCATCAGATTTTCCAGGCAAAAATACTGGAGTGGGTTGCTGTTTCTTCCTCCAGGGGATCTTGCCAACCCATTCCTTGAACCTGCATCTCTTATGTCTTCTGAGTTTGGTAGGTGGATTCTTTACTGGCTGAGACAACAAGGGTTCTTTTTATTGGTGGGTATCAATAGTGATTATTTCATCTTCTTCTGGATCTAGTTAGTACACAGGAAATGTATAGTATACACCACACTGTAAAATATATGCCAAACAGTGATAGCACAGGATGCCTATCTCTGTCCTCTTTCTCTCTATTTTGACATCTATTACTCCTCCATGTGATCAGATTGGTTTTCTGGCAAAGATGGGCACAAAAAACGACAGAAATGGTATGGACCTAACAGAAGCAGAAGATATTAAGAAGAGGTGACAACAACACAGAAGAACTATACAAAAAAGAACTTCATGACCGAGATAACCACCATGGTGTGATCACGCATCTAAAAACAGACATCCTGGAATGCAAAGTCAAGTGATCCTTAGGAAGCATCACCATGAACAAAGCTAGTGGAGGTGACAGAATTCCAGTTGAGCTATTTCAAATCCTAAAAAAAATGATGCTGTTAAAGTGCTGCACTAAATATGCCAGCAAATTTGGAAAACTCAGCAGCAGCCACAGGACTGGAAATGGTCAGTTTTCATTCCAATCCCAAAGAAAGGCAAGGATAAAGAAAGTTCAAACTACCACACAACTGCATTCATCTCACACACTACCAAAGTAATGCTCAAAATTCTTCAAGACAGGCTTCAACAGTTCATGAACCATGAAATTCCAGATTTCCAGGCTGGGTTTAGAATGGCCAGAGGAACCAGAGATCAAATTGCCAACATCCGTTAGATCATCAAAAAAGCAAGAGAGTTCCAGAAAAACATCGACTTCTGCTTCATTGACTATGCCAAAGCCTTTGACTATGTGGATCACAACAAACTGTGGAAAATTCTGAAAGAGATGGGAATACCAGACCACCTGACTTGCCTCCTGAGAAATTCTGTATGCAAGTCAAGAAGCAACAGTTAGAACTGGACATGGAACAAAACACTGGTTACAAATCAGGGAAAGAATTATGTCAAGGGCTTCCCTGGTGGCTCAGAGGATAGAGCATCTGCCTGCAATGTGGGAGACCCGTGTTCAATCCCTGGGTCAGGAAGATCCCTCAGAGAAGGAAATGGCAACCTACTCCAGTATCCTTACCTGGAGAATCCCATGGACAGAGGAGCCTGGTAGACTATAGTCCACCAAGTTGCAAAGAGTCGGACATGACTGAGCGACTTCCCTTTCACTTTCACTTTTCACTTTCAAGGCTGTATATTGTCACCCTGCTTATTTAACTTATATGCAGAGAACATCATGAGTAATGTTGGGTTGGAGAAAGCACAAGCTGGATTCAAGACTGCCAGCAGAAATATCAACAAACTAGATATGCAGATGACACCACCCTAATGGCAGAAAGCAAAACTAAAGAGCTTCTTGGTGAAAGTGAAAAAAGCAAGTGAAAAAGTTGGCTTAAAACTCAAGATTCAGAAAACTAAGATCATGATATCTGGTCCCAGCATGGCAAGTAGATGGGCAAACAATGGAAACGGGGACAGAGTGTATTTTGGGGGCTCCAAAATCACTGCAGAAGGTGATTGCAGCCATAAAATTAAAAGACACTTTTTTGGACTCTGAGGGAGAGAGAGAGGGTGGGATGATTTGGGAGAATGGCATTGAAACATGTATACTATCATGTAAGAAACGAATCACCAGTCTATGTTCGATGCAGGATACAGGATGCTTGGGGCTGGTGCACGGGGATGATCCAGAGAGATGTTATGGGGTGGG
>SJYQ01004993.1:0-11556 GCA_006410935.1 Redunca redunca
CAAGAGGCTTTTTTAGTTCCTCTTCACTTTCTGCCATAAGGGTGGTGTCATCTGCAAATATGAGGTTATTGATATTTCTCCTGGCAATCTTGATTCCAGCTTGTGCTTCTTCCAGCCCAGTATTTCTCATGATGTACTCTACATATACGTTAAACAAGCAGGGTGACAATATACAGCCTTACTCACATTTAAAATCTTTTTGGTATAAAACCTTATATTTGTATCTACCATATACGTATCTGTTTTCCACTTGTGATTATTCTTTGTTGCTTTTATTTTCCTCTTTTCTTGCCTCTTAGGACAATTTGTAATTTTTTGTTAAAAGCAGATTTGACATATTGGTAATAGGAACCAAATGAAAGACCTTGATTATGGGAGCTTGTGTTGACCAGACTGAAAGTTGGGCTGTGTTTAGAGTTTTCTGTAGCTGTGCCTGTCAAAAGTTTCAAATTCTTCTAGGGTCCTTGTTT
Organism: Redunca redunca; assembly: GCA_006410935.1. Classification (NCBI taxonomy): domain Eukaryota; kingdom Metazoa; phylum Chordata; class Mammalia; order Artiodactyla; family Bovidae; genus Redunca; species Redunca redunca. The sequence continues at coordinate 471 of SJYQ01004993.1, forward strand.
TAATTTCTGCTTTTGTCTCTTCACTTCCCTAGAAACTTCTCCTTAAATAATGTATTTTCTTGCAGCTCTTGTAATCAGTAATCTACTCTTATTATACTAAGATGCTTTTAATTTGGTGATTAATTGTGGGGGAGGGGAGTACTCTATAAACTGCATGCCAAGTCACTTCAAGTCGTGTCCAACTCTTTGCCTCTCCATGCACTGTAGCCCGCCAGGCTCCTTTTCCATGGTATTCTCCAGGCAAGGATACTGGAATGAGTTGCCATTTCCTCTTCCAGGGAATCTTCGCGACCCAGGGACTGAACCTGAGTCTGTTACATCTGCCATCTCCAGCATTAGCAGTTGGGTTCTTTACCACTAACACCATCTAGGAAGGCCCCTCTAATCTTTGACTAAATACTATTCTTTTACTGAGCTGGTTTCACTAGGCAGTGACCGTCCCAGGTGTTTCTTAACTTCTCCCCTCCCCTTTAGGGAGACAGCAAGGATAAAAGGGTTGAATAAGGGCTTCCCTGGTGGCTCAGATGGCAAAGGACCCGCCTGTAATGTGGGAGACCTGAGTTCAATTCCTGGGTTGGGAAGACTCACTGGAGGAGGGAGTGGTAATCTACTCTAGTATTCTTACCTGGAGAATCCCCAAGGACAGAGAAATCGGGAGGGCTAGAGTCCCTGGGGTCATAAAGAGGCAGACACAACTGAGCAACTCAGCACAGCAGGGTTGGATAAACTTTTTTTCTCCCTAGGTAGGATAAGGCTATGGTAAAAATATTTCTCCTGGAGAGTAGTTGTGGGGAGAGCAAATTAGCCAATATGGAGTGTTCAGGCTCTCTCACCCCATGTTTTGTAGATACTGACTATGTAAGAGCTGAGATCATTTGTAGCACTGTACACCAGCATTACGAGGCACTTGCTTGGTCACAAGTTACTTTGTGCTGTAGGGATATAGGGGCTCTACCTAGAAAGTGGCGGCATTAACCGCTGAGTCACAGCTGTGTCCATTGGGTCAGCTACAAAAGGAGCGAATATACAAAAGCGAATACAAAAGGAGTCTACTACTGTGGCTGCTGCATCGGCCAAGAGAGAGGCTATGCTATGGCTGCCATGCCAACCAGGAGAGAATAAATGTGTCTGCAGTTCCTACAGCTCCTCCAGTCTCCTTCCAGTCTCTTAGATCATGCTTTGCCTACCTTGGTTTCAATAAACAGTGCAAACAGGGTGAACAGCAATACAATTGGCATCAAGAACAGGACTGGTGGGACAGTAGCTCTCTGTAATGGAAGACACTCGGGGTATCTTTCAAAATGGTATTTCTCTCTCCCTCTTCTAGATCCATAAGAGGACTTTTCTTGGCTCCTCACTTTGAGAACCTTAAGAAACTTTTCCTTAAGGTGAAGTAGGTGAATTGTGGAGGGGTTCCTTTAAAACTGCAGCTCCAAGGAGCTCCTCCTCACACTAGTCTATACTCATCCTCTAGCCATTTGTCATTGCCATTTAAGTGTTCCCACCAGTTACGGGTTCTGCTCCCAGGAGTTGTGGTCTCAGCTGTGAGTCTCTGCGTTCTCCGGTCTCCCCAGATTTTGGTGTGGTGGCTTGCTTTGTGACCTCAATTCTCTGATGGCTCCAAGAAAAGTTACCTTTCAATACATTTCAATTTGTTATATATATATTTTTTTTTCCTTTGTTGTGAGATTGGGAGCAGCAACTTACAAATTCTTCATATGTCAAAGCTGAACACAGACGTCCCCATGTAGTTCTTAATCTTTCATTTCCTACCACCATGAATTGTCTTCCCTGTGGCCACCATGGGGTCTCAGTACTTACTGATTCAAACAAGCCAGGGACTTCTGATTACTATAGCAGAGAAAATGGGAGTGCTTAGCCAGATCATTGCATGGTAGCTCAGTTTCTCCTCATGAACATGTCATAGGGACAAGGAACTGGTTTCACTTTTGATGCATCGGGTTTAGCTGACCTTTGTCAAAAATAGTGACATTGACCAACATTTGATTCTATGCTGGTGAAGTCCTATGTGAGGATGATCGAAGAGGAAAGGGGAAAAATCACCTCATCTCTTCTTGGCATTAAAATATGAGTTTCTTTATAGTTTCTAGAAAATATTTGGATCATAATAGGGGAGATTCATCTCCTAGTTTGAGAAAAACAAGTTTATTCTATTGTTACAAATATATGAAAGAAAAACTATATGAGTTCCTTTCTTGGAAATATTGATATTTAAGTAAATTCCACTACATTCTTCAGTTGCTGGGTCTGAAAACATTACCAAGAAAATAATATTTAGGCTTTTGTTGTCTAAGCAGAAAGTTTGAAAAAATTCCTTGTTAAAAGTAAATATTCTAAAAAATGCATATTCATGATCTCAGTATAATTCAACTTCAGGTGATGTATTTATTCAAAAGATTATGGCATTGAAACATGTATAATATCATATAAGAAATGAATCACCAGCCTAGGTTTAATGCAGGATACAGGATGCTTGGGGCTGGTGCACTGGGATGACCCAGAGAGATGGTACTGGGAGGGAGGTGGGAGGGGGGTTCAGGATTGGGAACACATGTACACCCGTGGCAGATTCATGTTGATGTATGGCAAAACCAACACAGTATTATAAAGTAAAATATATTAAAAAATTATTAAACGTAAGTTTTGATATCCAAGTAGTTAATTCTTACTTTAGGAAATAATAACACTATTATAATTAGAGTTAACAATTAGAAAAATGTCCAAATTTCAGGCAGAAAGTGAGAATAAAGGGAAGAACCAGGATTGGGGGGAGGTGGAGAGAGAGGTGTTTTGGGAAACTGTGGATGATAGAAAAAACTTGGAGAAATCCAAACATGGAAGCCCTGTCTGAAATATACAGTTATGTTGAGAAGGTAACCTGAACACAGGTGACACTTGGAGGCTGGCAAATGTCCCCAGCAGAGGTTAATGCCAGGCTGTGGCTTAGACCCAGGGAACAAGAAGAAACCAAAGGAGGTCCCTTGGGCTTAGTCAGACCAGTGGGACTGTTGACACAAGTACAAGGGGCCAGAGGAGAGGAGACTCCACAAGTAAACCCCTGTTTGCTTTCGACAGATCATCTTCTCTCCTTTTCCTGAATGTGACCAGACAGCTTGAAGAGGCTGCTTAACTTCCTCAGCTGCCCAATTCACTGTGAAAACTCAAGAATTTGGTGTCAAGCCTTACAAGATTAAAAAAAAGGAAAATATAAAACTAATTTAAGGGTCATGGTGAGGTCTGATGAGTTTCAACATGAGTTATTGTGAATCACAGAGAGGCAAAGTAATTACAGACTCCAGATGATGCCTGTTCAACCAGAGACAGCAGTGACTGTTGCTGAAGTGTTTACAGATCATCCCAGAACAGTGCATTCTGGGATAAACTTCTAAACCCACTTTTCTGCTTGCAGCCTCAATTTGCTTTATGAAACATGGGATACATTTTAACAATCCATCCTCGTGGTCCACCCACCTCTGCCCAAACCACGCAGACTCATCTCTGTACAATGCACCCTCACCTGAAACTCTCCCATGACTTCCCCTCCCCTTGTAAGAAGGGCTGGAATTCTTTATGTACCCACCACGCCCTCATGTGGTGTGGCCCTAACCATCTCCCTAGTCTTATCTCCTACTTACTCTTCATTAGAAAACAGCACCCAACAGAACTCTCTGTGAAGATGGTCATTTCAATACCTCTATCTTTGGTATCCAAAACAGACGTCACCTGTTACATTTGACCAATTAAATTTAATATCAAGCTCATGTGAAAGTCAGTTCCTCAGTTACACTAGACACATTTAAGTGCTTGACAACCATGTGTAGCTAATGGCTGCTGAGATGGACAGTCAGATACAGAACTTTTCCATCAAATACAGAACTTTTCCATCAAGGCATGAGGTCCTTTAGGGCAGCACTGATCAGCACAGACTAGTCTCACTTTCAGTCAGTTCAGTTCAGTCACTCAGTCGTGTCTGACTTTGTGATCCCATGGACTGCAGCACGCTAGGCTTCCCTGTCCATCACCAACTCCCAGAGCTTGCTCAAACTCATGTCCTTTGAGTCGGTGATGCCATCCAACAATGTCGTCTTAAGTAGTCCTCTTCTCCTCCTGCCTTCAGTCTTTCCCAGCATCAGGGTCTTTTGCAAAGTGTCAGATCTTCACATCAGGTGGCCAAACTATTGAAGTTTCAGCTTCAGCATCAGTCCCTCCAATGAATATTCAGGACTGATTTCTTTCAGAATTGACTGGTTTGATCTCCTTAAAGTCCAAGGTACTCTCAAGAGTCTTCTCCAATACCACAGTTCAAAAGCATCAATTTTTTGGCACTCAGGTTTTTTTATGGTCCAACTCACATCCATCCATGCTGTGGGTACTGAAAAAGCCATAGCAAATGTCCATAGCCATATGGACCTTTGTCAGCAAAGTAATATCTCTGCTTTTTAATATACTGTCTATGTTTGTCATAGATTTTCTTCCAAGGAGCTGCTGCTAAGTCGCCTCAGTAGTGTCTGACTCTGTGTGACCCCATGGATGGAAGCCCACCAGGCTCCCCCATCCCTGGGATTCTCCAGGCAAGAACACTGGAGTGGGTTGCCATTTCCTTCTCCAATGCATGAAAGTGAAAAGTGAAAGGGAAGTCACTCAGTTGCGTCCGACTCTTCGCGACCCCATGGACTGCAGCCTACCAGGCTCCTCTGTCCATGGGATTTTCCAGGCAAGAGTACTGGAGTGGGGTGCCATTGCCTTCTCCACTTCCAAGGAGCAAGCATCTTTTAATTTCATGGCTGCAGTCACTAACTGCAGTGATTTTGGAGTCCAAGAAAATAAAATTTGTCACTGTTTCCATTGTTTCCTTATCTAATTGCCATGAAGTGATGGGGCCAGATACCATGATCTTTGTTTTTTGAATGTTGAGTTTTAAGCCAGCTTTTTCACTCTTTTTCATCTTCATCACGAGGCTCTTTAGTTCCTCTTCACTTTCTGCCATAAGGGTGGTGTCATCTGCATATCTGAAGTTATTGATATTTCTCCCAGGAATCTTGATTCCAGCTGTGTTTCATCCATCCTGGCATTTCACATGATGTCCTCTGCATAGAAGTTAAATAAGCAGGGTGACAATATACAGCAAACTGTGGAAAAAGAGATGGGAATATCAGACCACCTTACCAGCCTCACTTTAGGACTTCTAAATATTTTCTCAGTTGAAAGTCTTTCCAGATGTCCCTTCTGGACCCATCTCTCTCCTATCTGTCTCTTGTAATGTCTTACTTTTTTCCTTATTTCATTTGGAAGAAGTCTTAAAACACAACCTAGGTTACATTCTTGTGTATTACCTCATTCACAGAGCTGCTGATCATTGTATGAGTGATTTAATGATTTTTTTCTCACTAGGGTATAATCTTTATTATGAAAAGCATTATATTTGTGTTCCCATTTCTGGCAGCAAAAATGACCTTAATGCTCATTAAATTTTTTTTAGAAAGAAAAATTAATAAATGAGTAAAGGAAAGATATGGGACTGAAATTTTATCCATTAAGAAAATGCTTAAGTATGTGAGTGAAGGAAAGAAACTAGTTTTGGTAGAAAGGATGTTTGTGTGTGTGTATGTGTGCTTAATCATGTGCAACTCTTTGCGACCCCATGGACTATTGCCCACCAGGCTTCTCTGCCTATGGATTTCCCAGGCAAGAATACTGGAGTGGGTAGCCTTTTCCTACTCCAGGGGATCTTCCCAACCCAGGGATCAAGCCCATGTCTTCTGTGTCTTTTACATTGTCAGGCAGATTCTTTTCCACTGAGCCACCGGGAAAGCCCTTACTTTAACGTTAGACAAATTGCCTTTGAGGTGATGGTGGACTGGGGTCATTTGTCCACTGGAAATGTGGACCTGAGCCTGGGAGTGGAAATGGGGCTGGAGATGTGAGAACTCAGAGTTGAAGCCTTGGCAGCCAGTGAGATCTTTAAAATAGTGTAGGCAGAGATACAGGATAAAATTGTGCCACCCATGCATGAGAAGAGAGACGAGAGGGCTTCCTTTGTGGTGCAGTGGTTGAGTCTGACTTCCAGTGCAGGGGACACCTGTTCAGTCCCTACTGAGCCCTCACTCTAGAGCCTGCAAGCCCCAACTACTGAAGCCTGTGACCTAGAGATCATGCTCTGCAACAAGAGAAGACACTGCATTAAGAAGCCTGCACACCGCAACCAGAGGGGAGCCCCCACTTGCTACAACTAGAGAAAAGCCTGAGCATGGCAATGAAGACCCAATGCAAGCAAAAATAGACATAAATTATTTAAAAAAAAAAAAGAGAGAGAAGAGAAATCATTGGTAAAACCTGTGAGACTGAAAGAGCTCCAAAACTGTCTAATGTCATGAAAGCTCAGGAAGATGGGCAATGGATGTCATGCAATGAGACCCTCCATCTGGGAAAGCTCTTCATTCAATACCCTGCTACAGAAAGTCAGTTACTTAGGGTTAGTCAACATGTAGGGAGAAAAGGTGGCAAAGTTGCCTGTAAGTTAGGGCTGCATTTGAGCAAAAGATCCTGGAGCACAGGCCGGTTGGCTGTCATTCTACCCATGAAGGGAGGAATAGGTGGGTCTCCTGGGGTTAGGGATCCAGAGACTGAAGGGGCTGAAGAATGAGCAGGCATAGACTCTGAGAGTGTGACCCACATGTGTCCTCAGGAAACAAACTGTGGACTCTGATATTTATGTGCAGCAAGAGCTTGTTACGAAGTGTTCTTGGCATTAAAAGGAGAGAAAAAAGGAAAGAGGCCTGGTGGTGGTTTAGTTGCCAACCATGTCTGATTCTTACAACCCCATGGGCTGTAGCCTGCCAAGCTCCTCTGTCTATGGGATTCTTCAGGCAAGTATACTGGAGTGGGTTGCCAGTTCCTTCTTTAGGGGATCTTCCTGACCCAGGGATCAAACCTGGGTCTCCTGCATTGCAGGCAGATGATTTACCGACTGAGCTATGAGGGAAGCCCAAGAGGTCTGCAGAGTGCAAAGCTGAACAGTGATGAAAGGAATCATAGCAGAGGTTTCACCCGATCTCCACAAGGAGCTCCCAAACTAACAAGGCCCTGCAGGAATGTCACTAGTGGAAGCCAGGAGCCCAGGCTTTTGAATGCCTACTTTGGACAGTTATCAGACGTGGGATCTCCTGAGGAGATGGTGTGAACTTGGGTGAGGCAGATTCCTTATGTTGAAGGCAATTCCAAGAAAGAGATGCAGATGTGAGCCACCAGAAGCCAGTCCCCCCAGCATATGGGAAAAGTATGCGTCCGCACAAAAATGAGACCGAGGGGGACACTGTGGCGCTCACTCCTGTCCACTCCTTCTCCTGCTTGAATCTACTTGTTTCGAAGCGTGCTTATGCTTATCCCATTTGGGATAACCAGCACCCTGGTTAGTCTACATTTGGGAGGCATCTTACAAAAGCAAGGTTAGCGAAAAGCTGGAACAGCGGACCCAGAGACAGTAACTGACCCTCATCATCTCCTTCTTTTGCTACTCAGTTCACATCATTCTTTGTGAGGAACCTGTGCTTGCATAGTAGCTAATCTGGCCAGATGACCCAGACCAGTAACCCTTAAAATCCTGGTCTCTTGATCACCACACCTTTCTCAGGCTTTGGCTAATGTCCTTGTCAATTTTCCATTAAATGGACGTGAGAGTACCAAGAGACATTCCAGACATTCCACATCATCTGAGTGTCACACGTGTCATGGAGTTCCCTGGCCACCATCAGGTAGCTTCCTGCTTATGACCAGAGTCAATGATGCCTGCAGCATAGACTCCTTTTCTTTGCTGGTTTCTTGGCACAGAGGTGGAAGTGATTGAGAGGCATCCATAGCTTCAAGATAAATGGGAATATTTCTGTGTCCCTGAGGGAAAATATTCTGTCTGTATGAATCTCTGGACTGGCAGAGCCCAGGTGTATGGGGTCAAGAAGCACAAACTCTCCATGAAACCACTTGAAGTGATGGTAGGAGTGGGGGAGATGGGCACTTCAACCTCTTGCTGTTTGAACTCATATTCTGATTGCAGGAGATACCATACAATATTATTTTCATTGATTTTAGAGTGCATATTGCATTTTGGAATACTTCACTTCATTTTTTATGGTATTAATCTCATATGGAAACCTATTCTTTCATGGCAGTAGTTTTGAGGTGATACAGTATGTAATAGGACCAGTAGATTCCAAGATCATGTGCCCATTCCTTTTGTTTTAAAGTAGACCTCTTAGTCTTATTGGCTGTATGTGGGATTCTCTGTTAGTGGTTTAGAAACTCTATAAGCTCTAAGTCGGTATACTTGCTGAACTTTGGTGAGCAACAAAGGCAAATGCATAACTAGAGTATGTGCTGTTCCATCCAGATGAGTTGCTGCCCATTCCAGGATGCAAAGAGTTCAGAGCAATCAACTTGCATCCGAGTGGTGGCTGGTTGCTGTTCTCTAAAGCTGGTGCTATACAGGGGCTCAGTGCTTACCTCTGCTTCTGGTAGTGGCTATTTGGCATCAGGAGGCCAGATCAGAGCCATTGAGTTGGAAAAAATATACATTTGGATCCATGTGTACATACTACCTCAATCTCATGATTACTCCATTCATGAGCCTATTGTACCAGCCTTGGGATCATCAGTGACATGATCATCAATGACAGGATGCTTAGCTGTTTAATACTCTTACCTGATGGATTCTCTCTGTTAGGCATGAATACGAGACAAAACACCTTTATACTTTGTGCCGCCTCCATAGGTCAACCTACAGGTAGGTCTCTTATCCAGATCTCATTGTCTACAATAATTCTCCTTCCAGACCCCTAGCCAAAACACTAAGTCATTCATCTGCCCATGATACTCTATATATTCTTGTGGTGGTTTTTGATATTTAGTTGCTAAGTAGTGTCCAACTCTAGGTGACCCCATGGGCTGCAGTGCACCAGACTTCTCTGTCCTTCACTATCTCATGGAGTTGCTTAAATTCATGTCTATTGAGCCAATGATGCTGTCCAACCATCTCATCCCCTGTCACCCCTTTCTCCTCCTGCCCTCAATCTTTCCCAGCATCTGGGCCTTTTCCAATGAGTTGACTCTTCTCATCAGGTGGCCAAATTATTGATGCTTCAGCTTTAGCATCTGAGTTCATTCTGCTGTTTTTTTTTAATTTAAATTTATTTATTTTAATTGAAGGCTACTTACTTTACAATATCCAAGCACTGTATTTCAGGCTCTTTTGTTGACTTTAAGGGTTATTCCATTTCTTCTAAGGGATTCTTGACCACAGCAGTAGTAGGTATAATGGTCATCTGAATTAAATCTGCTCATTTGTGTCCATTTTAGTTCACTGATTAAGATGTTAATGATCATGTCCAAATTTGCCTTGATTCATGGACCTAACATCCCAAGTTACTGTGCAGTATTGTTTACAGCACCAGATGTTACTTTCACCACCAGATGCATCCACAACTTAGCATCATTTCCACTTTGTCCCAGCTTCTTTATTCTTTCTGGAGCTATTTTTTGCTCTTCCACAGTAGCATATTGGACATGTTCTGACCTGGAGGGCTCATCTTCTGGAGTCATATCTTTTTGACTTTTCATACTGCTCATGGGATTCTCAAGGCAAGAATGCTGAAGTAGCTTGCCATTCCCTCCTCCAGTGGACTGCACTGTGTCAGAACTCTCCACTAAGACCCAACCATCTTGGACAGCCCTGTACAACATGGCTCATAGTTTCTTTGAGTTACACAAGCCCCTTCATCATAAGACTGTGATTCATGGAGGAACTATATATTCTTACCTTGAGCCAATCTTTTTCCATATAGAGTAGATGACTAATGTACTGCCCAAATCTCTGTTAAAAGGTTTTCCTTCAATGCTATCTTTCAGGGTCATGCTTAAGACCTACAGGGATGCAAAGATGACTTACATTTGAGCCATGTTCAGCCTTTTTTCCTTTAGTCAGCTGGACATAAAGGCCTTCTCATGTAGCTATGGTCATGAGCTGGTAGATGGGATATAGAGCCACCTGCTCATATTTGTGCCCTCCAGACCAGCTTATGTCTAATAACAGAGCATTTACACCTTACTTGTATTACTTTCGGACCTTCTGACCTAATGACACAATGCGACTTCTATAATCCAGCTTATGATAGGGAGTTTGGGCTGCATGCTTGCTTGGTATCCCATGATTAATATGTTCCATTACTACCAGGGCCCTGGGCCATGTCAAGTGTTTTTGTTGCTGTTGTTTATTTTCAAATACTGTATAACTTGCTGCTTCAGATAGTATGGCCTTGGCCAAACCCAAGAGATTCACATTGTGATTCTCCTGTTGGAGTGTGAGATATGACATCCTTCCCCTGAAGATACCCTATCTCTCATTAGATACTCTAATACTAGCATCTGCAGGCTTGCATGGAACAAGTTGATGGAATACTGAATTGTAACATGGACTTAATTAACAGACTTCCCCTGCTCTAAACCCCTCTAAAAACATTTTGTGTCATCCAGTGTTTGAGAGCAGTGGGAGCAGTATTCCCAAGTGTGGAGCCAAGCTGTCTCCAAGACCTAAAGAGACTCATCAGGTATGAGAGATGAAAGATGCAATAAATTTCCCTTTATGTGGACTGGGATGGTTCTTGCTTTATCTCCACCGCTAGACCTAAAACTTCGCCAGTGAGTCAAGCCCCTGAATCTTTGTAGTTTAATTTATTCTCTTAGGAGAGTTTAATGTTTTACAATGGGTTTTTATGTATTTGTGGTTCCTTGTCATTCAGTTTGATTAACATGGTGTTACCAATGTAGTAGAGAGATGTGATGTTCTATGGCTTGGCTGCACAGACTGGGTCTTTGAATTCTATTATAGAGAGGTTAATGGGATCAACATAACCCTGTCATGTGGTGTAAATGGATACTCTTGTCCACTGTGGGTTTTTTTTTTTTCATTTTTTATTGGTTGATTTACAATCTTGTGTTAGTTTCAGATGTACAGCAAAGGAATATATGTATATATCTGAATATCTGAATGATATGCACATATCATAAAATGATATAT